>NDXB01016551.1:167236-213732 GCA_002631895.1 Agapornis roseicollis
TTTTTTTTTTTTTTTTTTGCCTTTTAATTTGGTCATTTCTTGTTTTGTTTCTCTTTTAACTACTGATCATAACCACCACACGCATTTTGTGTCTCTGAGATAGCAAAAGGGCTCACTTCTTTTCTTTTGTTTGGATTGTTTGATCGGGCACTTTTCTCTGATTAGGTGGATTTTTGCTGCCAGTCTGGAGTTTACTGTTAGCAGAGGCACTCCAGGACATGTTTTTCTCACATTAAAGCTGGGGAGATTTAGGCAAATAAAATCAAAGTTTTAAAAGTCCCCAGCTCTTACCTGAAATAAGCCATTGACACTCCTTAGATGTGCATTTCATACATATCATACCAATGTGTCATCTGGCCTCTAATGAAAAGAAGAAACAGTATTCTGTCTGATGCTGCTGACAGCAAGAGGCATGATATAACCAAGCACAAGTATAAGGAGATTTTAGTCTAACAAGGGAGTGTTTGCAACACAGTCTTCACATTGAGAAAGATTCTTCCCCACCACCACTCAGTAAAATTGGCTAATGTCTCACAGAATAAGGGGGTTAATAAGTACTTATCAGACTATTTCTTGCATTTTTATGATATCTGTCCATTGTAACCTTGCCTGCTTGAAGCACACATCATGAATTGGTCCTGGAGTCTTAGAAGGGCATTTCAGAAATCCCAGACTTTTAAGACCAATCAATCATTGTCATGGTTTGGCCGTGGTCAGCAGCTCAGTACCACACAGCTGCCCTCTCCCCACAAAGTATGATGGAGGAATGACTGAGAAGGGTAAAAGTCAGAAAACTTGTGGGTTGAGGTAAAGAAAGTTTAATAAGGAAAAGCTGCACACACAAGCAGTTTTTCCCAACTGTTAGAACAAGTCCAGAGGAGGCCACAAGGATGATCAAGGGACTGGAGCATCTCCTGTAGGAAGACAGGCAGAGAAAGTTGGGGCTGTTTAGCCTGGTGAAGAGAAGGCTGCATGGAGACCTCATAGTAGCCTTCCAGTATCTGAAGGGGGGCTACAAGGATGCTGGAGAAGGATTCTTCATTAGGGACTGTAGCGATAGGACAAGTGGTAAGGGGTTAAAAGTTAAACAGGGGAGGTTTGGATTGGCTATAAGGAAGAAGTTCTTTACTGTTAAGGTAGTGAGGCACTGGAAAGTGGTTTCTCAAGGAAGTTGTGAGTCCTCCATTCCTGGCAATGTTCAAGGCCAGGTTGAATGAACCCTTGGGTTACATGGTCTAGTGTGAGGTGTCCCTGCTCATGGCAGGAGGTTGGAACTTGATCTTAAGGTCCTTTCCAACCCTAACTATTCTATGATTCTATGATTCACTACTTCTATCAGCAGGCAAGTGTTCAGCCACCTCGAGGAAATCACGCATAACAATTACTTGGGAAGACAAACATCATACCTCTGTCTCCCCTTTCCTTCTTTTCCACCCAGTTTTTTACACATCATATGATGTGGAATTTCCCTGGTGTTAGTTGGGATCAGTTGTGTCCCTTGTTTCACCCTTTCCAACTCCTTGTGCACCCTCAGCTTCCTGGCTAGTGAGATGAGGAGCAGAAAAGACCCTGATTCTGTGCAACCACTGCTCAGCAGTAACAAAAACATCTCTGTGTTACCAATACTGCTTTCAAGATAAACCCAAAACATAGTCCCATAAAATTTACCATGAAGAAAACTAACTCCATCCTAGCCAAAACCAGCACAATAATTTTCTTCTCTCACCACCCTTTAACTTTTAGTTCAAATCGGAGGTCAACATTTTTCAGCAGAGAGCCCAAAGTTTCATGTGTTACTCAAGCAGGATAATACAAGTATTATAATAATATTATGGATAATCTTGGGGCATCCTTGTGCATTATTATTCAGTGATGTGCTAGGAAAGGGATTTCACTGCTATTCAGCACTGCCTCAAGGACAAGATGGCTCCATCAACACCAGTAAATTCGATTATACCATAAAATGTTCCTCAAGTTACTAGATTGTTACAACAATCCCAGGCAATGCTTCCATGAGAGAAAACAAATATCCTTTGAGCCTTTCCAAACACAGTCGGAGCTCTAACACAGACTGGGGACTATTTCCAATAGATACCTGGAAAGGAAATTTGCTGTCTTTGGGGGAAAAGGGTTTAATAGTGTAAATGTGAGTCATTGCATAGAGAGTGGCAGACACTGTAATATTTAATAGGATAAATTATACCATTATGCATCCAATGCTTTGCCATCCTAAGAGCAGGCAGATTATAAGGAGAGCAATGCACTCTTACTTCCCATTGCTCATCACTGTGCATTAACATAGCAGGAAAGAAACTTGCAGTACTAAAACAGTTTGTCATGCACATATTGCTCTGAAGTGTCAAACATGAGCCAAACCAGTACAAATATGGCTTTATATAATGGAGACAGCAGTCAGCACAGTAATTGCTGGTAAGTGCAAAATTCATTTCATACAGGTCACAAAGCAAACTTCAACAGATGATTCCAACCAGCAGCAGTTACAATAGTAGGCACTGGGGTCCACAGAGGCTACCCTGTGCTTTTATGCCAAGAAAAGACTTCTGAAACAGCTTAATTTTGCAGATATTATTCACTGGAACACCTAGGTTCCACGACTTTGAGATATGTCTTACATTTTATTAGTGAAAATCTGAAATATAGAAACTAAAAAACTTGCTTCTAGAAAGATTACCTCAAGAGGTTTTGCAAAATATCTATTTTCATCTATCTATTACTTTTGTTTCTTTTTGGTCTCCTTTTAACAGAACTTGGCTCAGAATTTAAGCTCTGACAGGCTGAAAAGTAATGTAAAGGGTATTAACATCCTATAAACCTATCCTGGGTTATGTAGTGGATGTGAGACAACCTCTTCCCAAACATAAGTGAAGAAAAACCAAAGAGATAAAAACCAAAAAGTGGTTAGCATTTTTCTGGGGACTCGCAAGCTACCAACAGGAGGGATTAACCCTTTTATTTCATTATCAAACAAAATTCTTGGGTCAAAACCAAGATATGAAAGGGTTATTTTCCAAGAAACTAGAAAAAGTGATGCTAAGGGAAATGTGCTAACTCTGCTGTCTGTATTCATATCATATTCTAGACAGGGACCAGCTGGAAACTTCCCATAATAACAATCACAGGATGCTGAACAATGTCAGAATCATCTACTGAAGTAGACACAGATGCTTTTGGAGAAGCTGAAGAGATTTATGCCATTGAATGTGAGAACAGCAGTGCCTTGTTTCTTAGATGCATTAATAAATTTGCTACTTGGGAGTGTTCTTGTGTTGACAGAAGTAACACGGGCTTGTCCAAAACACATAAAGTATAAAGCAAGTAGAGAATGAACTCAGATATTTTAAGGATTATTAATTTTGAAGGGTTTCATTTCAACAAAGGGACTTAGGCTCTTCAGAAGTATAAAGAAGACCAACAATAGCACCTGCCAGGAAACTTTAAGACCTCTTACAAAGTATCTTTCTCTCAGTTTTGCAGAGGGAAAGAAACTGAGCAGCAGAAACAGGTACAACTTGTGATTAAGCAAGAAGTAGACATAAAACCTCAGTTTCCTGCATCCCAAGGAACCCAAAGTGCAATAAATCATTGTACCCCCACAGTATTATTTAAAAGACATGAGCAAATAAGTTATGTTATAACTCACTCAATGTCTATGAGAAAGCTAATAAGGATAACTTCATTTGGGGGGTGGGGGGGAGAGCCAAAACCAAAAACTTAACCCCAGTTTAACTGACCACAAACATCTCTCAGATCTTGATAAGTTTAAATAAATGTTAAGACATTTCAATTGTGTATTTTGACATTCACTTTTACGTCCTTCAGCTCCACCTGCACTTTCCTGAGCCAGTTATCAGTGGACAATTAGTGTACCAACAGTGTAAAGCACATTAAGCTGAGGAACATCAGCATTAGATATAGCTATCTTGAGTGAAAATGCTGGGACCTTTCATGAAACAGCTGCACACCACACTCACTGCTAAGCTACATTTGACTTAATGCTGGTATTAACTTGAAGCGTTTTCAGTTGCTTCTGTTCTCTTTCTGTTCTTATTTTCTGTAAGTGGCACATACTGGAGATGAAGATTGCAAGTAACTATGGATTAACAAAGACAGTCATTAACACTTGGGAAAGACCCAAGACATAAAAGAAGAGGGTGACAGGGGCTCAGAAGTTTCCTGGGGAGATTTTTTGAAGTACTGCAGAATTTTGCTTAGGCCCAGAACTTTATATAGGCATTAGTTAGTAGAGATATAATCATAGAATCATAGAATGGTTACGGTTGGAAAGGACCTTAAAATCATCAAGTTCAAAACCCCCTGCCATTGTCAGGAACACCTCACACTAGACAATGTCACCCAAGGCTTCATCCAACCTGGCCTTGAACACTGCCAGGGATGGAACATTCACAACTTCATTGGGCAGCCTGTGCCAGTGCCTCACCAACCTCACAGCAAAGAACTTCTTCCTTATTACCTGACCCGAACTTACCCTCTTTCAGTTTAAATCCATAAACAAATAAATGGAGCTGCAAGTCTTGGTGGTACGTCTTAGGCAATCTCACAGTAGAAATGTAATTGTGTTTAAAATGCTTAGGAGTAAGCAAAAAGATGTATCCAGTAGCTGTGTACTTGGGCAAATTTCACATGCACAGGTATCCTATTCCAACTATTAAGGAAACATTCATAACTCACTGCTAGATATGAAATGGAGCTGTCCTTTATGAAAGAATAAAAATTAGATAGCTATGCTTAACATGCTTGCAATCTTTGTGCATCAGTATTGTCACCATAATGTCAAAAATCTAATCTGGGAAGTATTTTTTCCTTTTATTTAAACCTTAAATGCTGAATTCAAACTGTATTTTATTCCATTCTACCAGAAGCTCATAAACACAAACCTGATATGAGTGCAGACCGGCAAGTAAGTCCATATCTTTGCCAGACTGGTGCTTAGGTACTGAGGGATTCATTAGGGATTTTTAAGGAATTTTCCTAACCTTTGATTCTGTAGCTGTGATTCCTCTTTATTCCCTAGAGGTGACGGGCCAAATGAATACAATCGACAGCAGCAGTTTGTTCATTGACCCAAGGGTATGCACAGAAACTGGGGCTACCAAAAGTGTTCAATAGATACACAAGCGACAGGCTGTTAAGGTTTGTGTGTGAGTAACCATTCCTGAAAATCAATATGATAGTTGTCTACTGTCAAAGGTAGTCAAGCTGGTTTGCAGGTAATATGATTTTCTTGGAAGCAGGTCAGACACTATACACAAAAATTTATGATGAAAAGAAGAAAAAGAAATAAACCTGTGATTAAACAAACCAGGAGAGGAATTTTGTAGCAACTGGGGCCAAATCAGTTGTAGACAAAAACCAACATAAATTGTGTTTCCAAGAAAGAAAAGAGAGTTTTAACTCAGTGAAAAAACCCAGGTAAAATGTTGGAAACAACTACAGGATGCAAAGAATCCATTTGGATTCTAAATTGTTGTGATAACCATGCAATGGCATTACATGGAAGTTGACAATGTCTAATTACCATGACATCAGTCGTCTAAGTGCCGAGTTACTAGCTGTAAACTTGCATCTAATCCTTCTTTTCAGCGGTTTAACCCCCCTCCCACACAGAGAGGGAATAAAAGACAAGGCCAGTTGATCAGTGATGATAACACCCCCATAAAATCAAGCAGGGGAGTCCAAGGAAGGATTAAGCATGGGGCAATAATAGGGTTATCAACTAGAGAAACAGCAAAACAGCTAAAGAAGGAGTAAGGACACAATAATAGCAAATATTCTGGGAACAATTCTAAGCAATACATTCCAGCTAACAAAAATGCACGCTATATTCAATCAGTGTTTTTCAAGAAAAGATAGTGTGTCCAGTGAGTTGAGCACTGGCGTCAGAATGAAATGAATTGGTGGCATAATGAGTGCTGTTTTCTGTGTATTTGACCAAATCTGTTCCTGTCTGTCTATCTTTCTAAACATACTTGGAGGCAGAATTTCAGCAAAGATCAATAACTCTCAATTGTGTTTTACACGTCTAGTTAAGGTATCTCTCAAAGAAAGAACTAATAGAAAGTTGAAATTAAAGACAGACTTTTTCTTGTTTAGGTAAATGCTTAGCTTGCTAGAACTCTTAAGAAAGTTTGTTCTGGTTCTTGTGATAAAGAAGGAATTCTAGAAAGTGCACCCTACACATGAAAGATAAATATGTCTCAAAGTGGAAATGCCTTTAAGAATGCAAAAAACCTTCAGACTGCCATCCCTAGAGCTCATTGGTAAGTTGTTCAGAGAAGTGGCTGTTCATTAAGAATCTGCTGTGAATAACCCAACTTCTTTCAGAAGTGTTCAAAGAAATCTCAGTGGGAAATATATCACAGGCCTATGGTGGACTGGAAAGAGACTCAGCTCTGGAGAAGTTAATATGCACACACAGGACACTTGTATGGGTGAGCAAAGTGCAAGATCCATCTCTGACTGGCTGCAATTATTGGTGTAGCAGTAAAGCTATAGCTTAGTAAGTGCCCTAACCTGACTGATATGGGGCAGATCTCGCTCCTGTTTCTATTTCAGTGCAGAGCAGACACACTTTTGAATTCTCCAGAATTTTAACAGGACAGAAAAAAATTGCTTTCCATGCAGCCTTATTTGTCACCTCAGACTGAGCAGTTCCCTCTTTTTAATACAACCATCTTCACAATTTTCCTCAGGTTTGGGAAATGCCAATTATCCCTGCTTTACAGTTCGTAACACCTGACAAATGCAGGGGTAGGCTCAAAATATGCAGTGTATGCTGTCTAATTTTAAGGGATACAGATTAAAAAATAGAATTCAAGATCAAAATTACACATCTAAGTGTCTTGATTAATGTTGGGTAGGAGCAACACACATCAGAGAGAAGATATCAAATCAGGAGCTACTTAAATGTTACATACATAGGTTGTTTCTGAACTTCAGGTTTATGTGCAGCAGAAGCACATAAAGAGAAGACTCTCCATGAACCTGAAATTCCAAGTGGAATAGATGATTCTTACAATGCAGCTGGAGAAGAAAGACTCATGTCTGTCTTTCATATATTAATATGTCTCCTGGTTAAAATACTGTCCAAACAAATGGGCAGGAACTCATATTCGCCAACCACTTTGCATTTGACAGAACACCAAAAGAATGAGCCATGTGAGATCACTCCTCATTCCTTCTCTTAAATCTGCACCTCTATTGAGGAGAGGAGAGCACGATGTGGCAGAAGGGTGGAGCAACATGACATTGTGGCACAGTCACATAGAAATGGGAAGTCCTGGTTTGCACTGCCTGCTTCCACATTGTTTCCATTTTCATCCAGTGGAAGGCATGACAAAAACTCAAGATATTTACTCCCTGGTAACTATCTTAATCACTCCAGAGAAACCTACTCTTTTTTTGTGTCTTCTTTGGCCCCTCACTTTTTTCATTCCTTTCTAAGCAGAGGCACAGAGTGCTTTCTTTCTCAGAATACAGTATTAGGGGAAAAAAAAACTAGGGCGAAAGCCCAATTTATGTTTTTTTCTGTCTGTTTCTAAAATGAAACAGCTGCAATCACTGCTGGTTTTGTGTGAGCCCCCAACCCTATAAGCCTAGATTTGCTATTGTCCTGTTCTTTGTACTGCTATTGAGGAGCTGATGAATAGCATGACCTAGCATCCAAATGCCATTCAGGTACAGTGACAATAGGTCTGTGGCCCAGAGACCTCGAAAATAACCAGGTATAAGGTATCTGGTCAGTGTTGAACTCTACAGTCTGGGTGATAAATGCATCTACCTAAATCATACTGCATATGGCTTCAGACATGTTATAAGTACTAATGGGAGAAATCTTGGTATAAAGAGGAAACTGAACTGAACCTCAGCTCCCAGCTTCCCAGCCACAGAAATGAACCCTAGGGCTCCCTTCCCTGTCAGACACAAACTAATAATACTGCTAACTAAAAGAAACCTCTTCTTTGAGGTATTTCAGGGTGTCAAGTAAGGAACCACTGGAGTTCAGATCACCTTCTTATATATGTTCCTCATATTCCAGGAAGATGGCAACTAAAATGATACCAGCAATGAAATTTCATAGGATTGCCTGGTAAAATACAAGATAGTTCCATCTTCTGCTGTAGCTTTTTAACTGCTGTTTCCTGAGAGACCAGTGAGAAGCAGTCTTAGCAATTTTGGGTCCTGCAAAACATATTGATGGTGCTGCTTAATTGACAGCCAGCATCTAGCATCCGACTTTTAGTTATCAACTGTTTAATGACAGCCAGAGAGATGTTGTTATAGTTTTCTAGATGGGGAAAAGACAACTTGCATTCTAAGTCATTTACTATAAATTATATATGCAAAATGAGAACACACTGTGGAGCAGAACGTAAATAGCCACGCTCAAATGGCTACTACAAAATTGTACACAATTGGAATTTTAAATTTTTAAAGTGTTTCCAGTCCATAAAAAAGAACCTATGTCTGCCTCTTGATTTAAAAAGAATCCATAGTCGATTACACTAATTACAACGCAGTTGAATTTGTCCTTTTCCTCAACCACTAAGGATCACAAACACATGGCTTTCAGTTCTGTCTGAACCATGTGCTTGACTTCAAATTATGGGCATAGAAAGAGTATATTCTAAATCATATCATAATCCATGTAAGAAGAATAATGAGTTTTCATATCATAAGATCTAAAGAATGAAGATGCACTGCTGGCACCAGGAATAAAAATAAAGGGACAGCATCACATCAAAAAGAAGTCGAAAAGAGTAAAGGTAGTTGAGAAAAGAAACAAAAAACAAAAGGAGAAAATCAGACTTGAGACCACATCTGTGGCTAAAGGAATGGTGGCAGGAGCCTTGAAGGCTTTCGATTAAGATACACAACATATATATGAGCGGATGGCTAAATGGTCAAGATTAATGTTATTTCCTTAGATCCATCTTACATATCTCATGGCCACTGTAAAAGGTAACTGGTACATTCAGAGGCTTAGGAAGAATCCTGTTAGAAAGTCAGGATGATTCTTGTTTAATTTAGCTGCTTATTAACATCAGAGTGTGAGAAACCTGACTGAGATTCCTTTCACTCTTCCATACCAAAACCTATTTTCTTGTTAATTAATCTATCTGCTGTCTCATCATAGCTGGAAGCTTTGATTCATACTTCTTATTAATTGTCACATAATGCACTACAGCCACAATACATAATAGAAAAGTACTGTGAAATCTGAAAGTGCTTGGCAGAGAACTGAACTTAAGGAGAAGCAATGAGTACTGAAGGTAGGAAGAAAAATACTGCTTTCTTGGGAAAACAAGCATTTCCATCCCCTTTCAGAACTGTGATGCCTTCCAAATTCTGACTGGTCTGAAGAATACTTCTATAGTCAGCTCTTCCTCCATTGCCCAACTCTGTCTCTTCATATTAGTTTCTGGGTTGGTTATTTTTCTGGATGAAAAATCAAAGGCAGTTGCCCAGGGTCCCAAACCATGAAAAGTCACCACGAAGCTAGGATAGATAGCAAAGCAATCATTTCCCATTGGTTGGAAAGGGTCAGTCATTGGCCTTTGCCCAGGACCCACAGAGTCATTGGCTATGACAACATGATTACACTAAGGCTGAGCTCATGTTTAATTAGTTGGGATAGACTTGTTGCACAGACTTATTGGTAGGGTTCCATTAGTTAGCCAGGCATGTACACAGCAAAGCTGTACTCCACAGACTCAGTGTGAAATCACAGGTGGAAGTCCTCAGCTCCCTCTCCTGAGATTCCTTCCTCACAATCACCATCAGAAGTCAAAAACATCAGCTTCCTGTGTCCTCCATGGTAGTTCTCTGTGGGGCAGAACAACATTCCAGAAGGAGACTTTCATTCTCCCAACCAAACTACCCCACCTTTCTTCCCAAAGTCCTTCTCCTAGATTCCACAAAACTTATCTAAAAGAAGCTTTATTTCCTTCTTGATGCTGGCAGCCTTCTCCCAGCCTCTGCTTTCCCACATTTACCGATGGGCAAAATTCATCTAACCAAATATAGAGAACTAGAGTCAGACATCCACCCCTGTGCTAGACACTCTGGGCTCCCTTCATGATTAGTGGAAATAAAGACCTGCTCTTAGATGGCAATCCATTTGGAGTCCACTTTAAGATGAAATTAATCACATCCTGGAAGTAAGGATCTCAGCCCAGGACAGTAAAGGTAACCTAGAAGACTCTTTCATCACGTCCATTGTCTAGACTGCCAAAAAACACCCTAGGACCTTTTCTTCATCCATTCTTAAAATCTTATTAAAACTGAGAGGTCCCAGTTTACACACACTACTTTTATTACACACATCAGCCATTTTACAAAAGCCATCATAAATTCCTTTATACACCCTGTGTTCAAGCAGCTGGAGATGATTCACAAGTAAATGTGAATTCAGTTATTTACAAGTAAATTGCAAATCACAGTATATAATAAATTGTTCCATCAAGGAGAAATAATACTTAAAGCTTTTCCAAATGATAAATAGACTTGCTAAGCAAAGTCATTGTTGTAAAAAGTTGTGGTGCTTTTTTTCGTCAAGTAGGAGACATGGCCTTGTCTGTTTGTTAGTAATTTTCTCAGGGTTTCCAATATGGTCATGATAATCTTGTTGTTTTCTTCTTCAGGTACTCAACCTGTTTTGATCTGAACTTATTGTTCATTGGAACTATGGACTTAATGACTTGGAAATCTTTTTGCAACGACTTGGCAGGGGTTATGAAGTGACTCAGTAGCAAAGCAGGAACAAGCACTCAAGCAGCACTGGCTCATAGTCTTTCTCAGAGGCTGTCTACCCTGCTTGAATTACTTACATGACCATCATCACTCAATCTTTCTTAACAAGAGTATTTTTCATTACTATTATTTCAGAAGTGCTTTGTAATAACTCAAAAGTACTGGAAAAATATCTGAAATGCCCTTTATTTATTTTTTTTCCCCCCTCACCCAAAATATATGTTTTCTTCCACAGTGTACAATCTGTTTCTGTGGCAGTGGCTTGGGTTTCCTAGGAAACGGCTGCAGGTCAGGCCTTGATTGGTTGTGTTGTCAGCTTGATTGCAGTGTTTCAGGCGGTGGGACCTGTAAGTGCAGCTCCGAAGCAAGTAAATAGGGGGCTATCCAAGAGCTTTGCATTAGTGGTCTGAAAGAAACCACACAAATGGCATTTTGGGGGAGTATATGACTCAGGGGGCACTGGTTTGAAGAGAGTAGGAGAAAGCAAAGGATTAGAAAAGAGACAAATCAAAGGTGTGGGCAGGATGGACGGGATGGAGGGCTTTGAAGGACTAAAGTCTGGCTGCAGTGAAAAGTACAAGAGTCTTGCCTTGCACGGAAGGGGCAGCTGGCAGTATGGTACTGTGGTGGTCTGGACCCGAAGTTCCTCAGTTACTGGGACCTGAATGCTTGTTTCATCTTTGACTCTATGGTTCAAGTGCAAGTTTTCTGAGGCAAATGGATATATTAATGCAGTACTAGGAGGGAAAAAACCACAATGTTTTCTACTGTAGTGCCTAGGTGACACTCATAGTTATTAAAGAGAGTAACAGTATTCTTCAACCTTTTGGGAGGAGGGGATTACCTAAAAGGGGTATCTCAGATGCTGCCTGTTTATGAATCAGAGAACAGCACAACTGCATAGGAAAAGCACACAGTTTGGGAAGGAATCAGAAAAGGTGGGAAGAGCAGTTCTGAAGGGATCCCTGAGACTTGGCTTCTTTCCTCTTCCACCTCTCCAAGTACGTGCATACTGAAGGGCTTTCTGTGCTCATATGTGACCACAGTCATGCATATATTTTCCTGGTTGAATCCTATATGAAATCTCCAAAACATAATTTCAGAAATATAGAATATTCAGAATGAACCTCATTTGCCTTTCCTTCCCTTGCTTTTCCTTCCCTCACCTTCCTCTCCCTTGCTTTCCTTTCCCTTGCCTTCCCTCCCCACAAAATGAGGCTTAATTTTAAACGTCAGTAGAATAATAATGCTGTGCACTTCTGACTCACTCTGCCAAATAAACTTCCACATGGTGATTATGTCATGTTCTGACTCCTTAATGTACTTGTTAAATTCTTTGGCAAGCAGAAATGCCCAATACTTAATAACTAACTGTGAATCTATGGATGAGGGGAGAACAGGAAAAAAAAGGTGTTGCTTGTTTTTCATGTGTGCAGTTTCATTTATTTTCTCCCCGATGCACAAGCAGATCACTTTCCTTTAATTAAGTAAAAAGTACTTAGTGGAATTGATCTGAACTCAGGTCTAAGAGCACTCGCTAATTCTGCTGTTAGTTTTAGGAAGCTAGTGGCAAAAAGCATCTATCAAGACAAATTTGTGCAGGCACCACCCATGGTTAGAGTCACAGTCAAATGTCTGCAGTTTAACAGCTTGCCTGTGTGTCAGCTGAGTACTAGGGAGTCAGCAAGCTTCAGCCTATGGAAAATGCAAGCGGATGTAACCCTGTATAACCTGCTATGAAATAGCTCAGAAAAAAACCACGTTCTTCATGATTTTTGCTGGCTTGCATAGAGATTATCTCAGTTCACTCGACATGCAGTAACCAGTTAAATTATGTTTAGCAGACACAGCCCATGGTGATGGACATGTTTCAGCCCACAATGATAGATCAAACCCACCTTGACATTTCACGAGTTAAACAGAGCAGGGAAGAAGGGAGGCAAGACACGGAGATGAGGATACCCATCTGCTGTCACATAAAAGAGAAGCAACAAGTTAGAAGGAGGAACAAAACCTCTGTTTCTTCACTAGTGCCTTCTTCCTCAGTTAACAGTGCTGCTCTTATTTTAACAGTGTATCATCACTTTTTCAAGCAGATGTACAGCTCTCATTAGAGATAATCTTCCATGCTCCCTCATCTTCCATATTCTGCTTTACAGAGATAACATTAGTTACTTTTTATTGCATTGTTCCATTTTGTGTACTCAAAGAACTGTCTGCATTACGATAATCTATGTATGTCAAATGGGATTAAGAAGCGAATTGAATGAATCAGCCAGAGTCATACAGTAAATAATCAAGGAAATTTTGAACAGAAAAATGCATCATTATAATTATGCAGGTAACACCAATTGATGCTTTTTATTGAAATTTCATTAATTCCCTATAGAGACAGATTAAATGACACAGAAATTCTTTCTTTCCTTAGTAATATCTTTCTCTAGAAGAGAAATACGTATTCCAGGCACTGGATTTTCTAGCGTCCTTTTTATGGTACATAGAGGGAGCTGTTGCATAGGTTTGTTAGACCAATCGTAGTGAAAATTTTCCATTGTTACAAACCCTTTATAAGATTTCATTATTACTTTAACTGGAAAAATCATCCCCTGTTCAACATGTGAATAAAAGAAATCTCATGAGTTTTATGCACATAAAGAAGATACGAGCTGCAATACAATATTCTGCCTTTTGTGCCTTTTGGTGGACATTACATACAATAATACATAAGCACCAAAAGTTTTTTTGCTGCCCAATAATATAAAATTAGGGAATATTAGCTTCCCGATTTCCAAAGTAGAGAAAAACATAACAGATACACAAGACAACTGTAAATATTCCAATGGTTATGTATACGAGTATATCTCTTCCATTATTGCTAATACTGCAGGACAGTGAAGGCAAAGAGCTGGGATTTCTATCTTCAGCAGAGTACAGGGAGAATATTGTCCCTGCCTTTCACTCTGCTGAACTTCAGGGATTTTTTCAGGCTGGTGTTGAAGCAAGGGACAGGCAAATATTTTAAGGGAAGGCTCTTCCCTCTAGGAAAGATCTCGATGCTGTCAGTTACCACTGTAAAAGCAGCAGGACTTTTCTATCCTACAGCTCTTTTTCAGCTAACATAGGGACCTCAAATTCTCACTGATTTGCCCTCAGGTTTAGTAAGCATGCAAAAACAGATGAAAAATGTACATTGCATAAATGTGACAGTCACAGGAGTTATCTTTAAAACTCGCTAAGGAAGAATCAGTTAAGTTTTTGAAAATGAAAAATAAAAATGAATCCATCTGTTTTTTTCAAAACCTATAGAATGTTTTGTTAACTTTTACGCCCATCGCATTTCATTGCTGAAATTCTCTACGCTTCCAAGTTCCACGTGGCGCTTGCAGTGCTGACATCCTTAAATTGTGACTATTCTGCAGTCCTAATTCAGAACCCCCAAACAGGAAGTTTTGGAAATGATGAAGAAACCATTAACTCCCAAGAGATATCTGGCAAAACTCTTTGGGCGTGCAGCTTCAAAATGCATGTGAACATGGGCATTTTTAGCCAGATTAACGCTTGAGACTCCTAAAGCTTATATCAGCACGGGACATGACAAAGAAACAACATTTCTACATTGTGCAAGACAGTCTTAGATTTAGGAGCACCTTAAGCACTGAATATGATTTGCACATTTCATAGATGGAAAATTCTACACAGTAACAGGTTGCTTAATTTCACAGCAGCTACACAGATGTTGCTGTATGTACGTGGTCACATACACATTTTTCATCTGACTCATTATGGTTTCCACTTGGGACTGAAGAAAAAGAAAGTTATTTACAATGCCCAGTCTGTGCCTGACCTCCTCTTCATTTCAATCTGTAAGAGGTCTGACTGCCTTCAGTAAAAGCAAGAAGTAGCCCTTCATTTCAGCTCAAATGTAAATAAAATTTTATCTACTGCTCAGTGCAGTGCTGAGCAGGTATAGTAGACATCTACCTTGAAGGCTGGAATAACAACCACCACTCTCTTTGTCTCTACAACTATGTCTCTACTAATACTTTCTCAAGGATTTGTCTCTGTCTCAGATTTTATGTCTGCCTGGTACTTCAATTATAAATCACATTGCGTACTTAACCTCAGTTCAGCACGATACTTAAGCAGAAGTTAACGTCAATGCATGCACATTCCCAGTGATTTAAATAAAGCTATCTGTATGTTTAAAGATAGCTTCACACTTTTTGAATAGTGATCTAAGCAGTTGCCTGGATTTCTGCTTTAACAAGTGCACAGTATCTGTAGAACACATTTATTTATTCAGTAATTTCTTTAGCCCAAGTGTTTTGAAAGCATCCAAATGGGTGGATTTCTTTTTTTTTTGCATTCCTAATACAATATGTGAAACCACATTTCCTCTAGAGCGATTTCTGAAGGAGCAGAAGGGGATATTTGATTTAGGAGAGATACACTGAAAAGAAAAAAAAAAAAGGAAATTGTTGTAATCCAGCCATTTCATGTTTGGAAGAAAACTAAAAGCTAATCTTAACTAAAGTGTTTTTGTTTCAGTTCATGACACTAACAGCTGCCGTAATTGTAAGTGCTGAGGCAAAGAAGTTCTGTATTGTGAAAAATAGATACTAAATTGTTTCTAGGTATTTCAGAAGATCTTTCTTTTTGGTTTCTTTACTTTCTGCCAGAAAACGTGTATAGTCACAGTGCATTTATTTTTCATCTAAAAGACTTCTGCAGAACAAGAATTCACAAAAATACATAAGTACTCAGTATGAGAAAAATCAACATACAAATCCAACAACTGGACACCCATAAAGAAACCATGGGCCAGGACAGGAATGGATGGTGAATAATGGCTGACATCACAGGTTAGAATCATAGAATCATAGAATAGTCAGGGTTGGAAAGGACCTTAAGATCATCCAGTTCCAACCCCCCTGACATAAGCAGGGACACCCCACACTGAACCGTGTCACCCAAGGCTTCGTCTAATCTGGCCTTGAACACTGCCAGGGATGGAGCACTCACAACCTCCCTGGCAACCCGTTCCAGTGCCTCACCACCCTCACAGCAAAGAATTTCTTCCTTAGATCCAATCTAAACCTCTCCTGTTTCAGTTTGAACCCGTTCCCCCTTGTCCTGTCACTACAGTCCGTAATGAAGAGCCCCTCCCCAGCATCCCTATAGGCCCCCTTCAGATACTGGAAGGCTGCTCTGAGGTCTCCACGCAGCCTTCTCTTCCCCAGGCTGAACAGCCCCAACTTTCCCAGCCTGTCTTCGTATGGGAGGTGCTCCAGCCCCTGATCATCCTTATCTGGGAGAATGAGAATAGATAGGTTTATCTTTTCTGTAGATGGAAGATACTTCACAGAAACTTGAAGTCCAGTTGATAGGGATTTAGGACACTGGTAGCTGGTAGGTGATGTTGGAGGCTGCTTTTCTTGCTAAGTTTTCTATTTGTTAAATTGTTATTGACAAATTGCTAATTGGTCTTTGTTAAATAAAGGGAAATCAGATGTGATGGTGCTTTATGAAACCTTTGGACACAAGCAGGAAAGTTGTGAGCTAAAGCTGCAACTCATTCTGACCTTTTTTTTTACAATTTGAATATTTCTTTTCCTCTTTAATCCTAAATACAAACTAACTGTAAATTTTATAGAGCTAGGGAATATTCTGGAATTCTAGGTCCTGGATGAAATGTTTGATCTTTATTTCCTTCATTACTTCTGTTAAGGAAGAGCTCTTTGGGATGGGAGAGGTCAGTTTCTCAATACTGCTTCTGGTTTCTTGTTCTCAGTGAACAGAAAACTTCTCATATCTAAAGTATTTTTCAGAAAACAGAATAAAAAATCCACAATAGATTATGATATTTTTTTTAGATGGCTTGTAAATGAATCTACATAATAGATAAATTTGCTGACTAAAAATGTTGCACAGACAATCATTTTAATGTTTCTGAAGCCTTTTTTTACAGAATTGTGGGTATACAGAAAATATACACCCATTATGTCCATGTCTGGTAGTATGCAAAGAAATAACAAACTTCTGGAGCTATTTCATTGAAAAATGAGTATTTTCCTTTCAAAGGAGGCAAGATCTCCTGCAATACATGCTGAAACTTTACCTTGAAGTGTCCTCTCATACTTCCAATAAATGGTGGGAAATTAAAAAGGGTGATTTATAATTTGCAAATGAGGAAAATTAGACCATATAAAAGCAGAATTTAGACCATTGTGTTTCACAGTTTGTACAACACAATTTAAAGCTCCTAGCATAGCTAAGTTGGATGGGTTCTCCATTTGCAAGAGTAAGTTTTTATAAGTTTTGTATTCTGCATCAGAATAAAACTGATGGTAAAGGCTCCAAAGGAGGTGAAGGCCTGAGCCATAGTTGGGCCAAAAAATCTCCCCCAGGAAACCCACATACAGGCAGAGTGTCCCAGTAATCATTGATGAATATAAGCTTGGAGCACAGAGGATGCAATAAATACATTGATAGCAGCTGATTTTCTAAAACTCATTTGTCAAGAAACAAAGAAATTTGTGGTTACAAAGAGTCTTATGCCTACCTTTCCCATTATATACAATTGACAACAAGCCAACCACATTTTCCCATAAATATGACAGCCTAAGTGAGCCTTCTTTGAATTCTCCCTGCTAGGCAGATTTGCTGCATAACAGTGATATCCCCTTGAACCTCTCAAGGTTGCTCCTTGAGGCAGAGAGACCTTTTTACTAATGGCACTCTTTGGATGAGTCCAATGAAAGTTGCCTCTCAATTGCAAATGGACTGCACACCAGTGGCTCTCCCTTCGAGTTGAGATGTCTCTCAAGGTTTGAGATTCGTTACTTGAGAGTGAAAGATCCTTCTTTACCCAAGGCAGAGAAATCCCTTATTCATAACTGATCATTGCTATGTTGATGATAGCATGCTAAATTATTGAAATCCATGTAGCTAATTCCTTTAGACATAAACTGTTGACCGAGACTAAGCTTGAACTTAGACACACCTAAGCTTCATTAGGAAGTTAGAAAGCAAGGGGGTCCAATCTGAACCTCATGGATCAGTGGGAGGGTCTCCCTTATGCTTTTGCATCTTCAGGCTCTGTATAAATCATTTTAGCTCAGTTCTACTTTGATTTGCCTTTTGTATGTTTCACCCATGTGGCAAGCAAAAGTGAACCTTGCAATTGAACTTTGTTAAGTCATATATTAAATTTACATTAAAATAACTTTTGTTAATATATTTGGTGGTGTTTGTTTAAGTGATGTACACCACTCATTTGTGACAAACTGACATAGTCAGAAGGATCCTAAATCAGGGTTCATGACAGCTATCAGAATATAATTTACCCTGTCTTGAACATTACTATAGGGTGGCAAGAATCATCACTGTCCATTGGCTAGAATGGGACTGAATCTTGAACTAAACTTAGACTATTGTACAACTGAAGTCTGAAAATAGCTCCTAATAGCAACAAGGGCTTTCAGATAAAGTTTTAATAGCTTTCTTCACTAGCTGTCTCTATCAAAACACTATATTTTCATAAATTCATTACAAACATCAAGATACAGAAAAACTTTGCACTGAACAAAGGTCAACAGCTTCACTGACCTTATCCTACCATCCCTTGTCTTTTAGACTATGTTAGCAACAGGCAAGATTTATAATAGGCTCTAACACTCAGTGAACTAAGTGAACTCAAGACTCAATGAACCTGTAAGCTGGGTGCTGCCAACATTTATGTTTGAACGTGGACATTTGATCCTGCACACTTGTTGAACTTCTGAGTATAAGATTACTTCACATAACTTCTCCTTCAGCTTTGCTCCTTCCAACAATGTTGTGGTAAACTGCACAGAAGTGCAAATGCCAAGATACAGAAATCCTACAAGAAGTAATTGCACAGTCTCTCCTTTCTGATCTTTTGACATTTGAGTTCTGCTTTTTCATTTTCTCCCTTTACAATCCCAAAAGTTGATACTTTCCAAGAAAGAGATCCAAGTACTGCTTGGACCAATTCCTAGAAACACTCTTCCTCACACATAACGCAGCACAGTCATTATAAAGATAATACTTATTTTTCATAGTTTTACTAATAATGTGTCATTCTCGAGATACATCTCAGTACCAATGTGTCCCTGAAGAGTATCCTTAGTGTGTAAAAAAATCCTTATCACTCTTGCTTTATAATTTAAAAAGATAATTGTTCTATAGTGCAAAATACTCTGCTTTCTGCAGTCTTCTGTATCTGTGAATTTGTAGCAGGAATTCACCATCTCCTTACAAAGGTAGGAAGTTCTAAATGTTAGCTCATATAACAATATATTTCCAGAGAAATACCTTAATCTATTAATTATCTTTTCCTTGAATGATTTTGAATGTTGGTAGGCTAAGTTAACATTCCAGTCATAGAATCATAGAATCATAAAATAGTTAGGGTTGGAAAGGACCTTAAGATCACCCAGTTCAAACCCCCCTGACATAGCCAGTGACACCTCACACTAAACCATGCCACGCATGGCTTCATCCAACCTGGCCTTGAACACTGCCAGGGATGGAGCACTCACAACCTCCCTGGCCAACCCATTCCAGTGCCTCACCACCCTCACAGTAAAGAATTTCTTCCTTAGATCCCATCTAAACCTCCCCTGTTTAAGTTTGAACCCATTACCCCTTGTCCTGTCACTNCATTCCAGTGCCACCCTCACAGTAAAGAATTTCTTCCTTAGATCCCATCTAAACCTCCCCTGTTTAAGTTTGAACCCATTACCCCTTGTCCTGTCACTACAGTCACTAATGAAGAGCCCCTCCCCAGCATCCCTATAGGCCCCCTTCAGATACTGGAAGGCTGCTCCACGCAGCCTTCTCTTCTCCAGGCTAAACAGTCCCAACTCTCCCAGCCTGTCTTCATATGGGAGATGCTCCAGTCCCTGAGCATCCTCGTGGCCTCCTCTGGACTTGTTCCAATAGTTCCATGTCCTTTTGATGTTGAGGACCCCAGAACTGCACACAATGCTCCAGGTGAGGTCTCCCAAGAGCAGAGGGGCAGGATCACCTCCTTGGACCTGCTGGTCACGCTCCTTTGGATGCAGCCCAGGATACGGTTGCTTTCTAGGCTGAAAGCGCACACTGAAGCCTGCTCATGTTCATTTTCTCATTGACCACCACCCCCAAGTCCTTCTCTGCGGGGCTGCTCTGAATCTCCTCTTTGCCCAACCTGTAGCTGTGCCTGGGATTGCCCCGACCCAGGTGCAGGACCTTGCACTTGGCATGGTTAAACTTCATGAGATTGGCATCAGCCCACCTCACAAGCATGTCAAGGTCCCTCTGGATGGCATTCCTTCCCTCCAGCGGATCCACTGAACCACACAGCTTGGTGTCATTGGCAGTCTTTGGCTTGTTGGATTAATTTCCCATCATATGAAGAGAGCAGAACTTACAATTCTGCTCTTGATTTTTTTTAAGCAAAAGTCCCAGGTGTTTCATTTTTAAAAGATGTTACAGCAATAAAAATGTTATTAAAGTGTCTTCTTCATGCTGTTATAGTTGAGGTTGTGTCAGCATTTCCATTACAAGCTCATCTTTTCCAGAGAAAATGCTCTGGTCCATTGGGTAAATAACACATGTTTTACTATGACAAATACCCAGGAAAGATAGAAATATTCAAGCATAAGATTGTTTAGGATACTTTCTTAATTCCATACAGTATATGTTGTGTTGTAATTTTTCCCCTTGAATGAATAAATCAAGTACCGTCTGCCACTGATCATTAATTTCCTTGTACAACAAACTATGTTAGCAGTATTTTTACTTAGACTTGGGTTTTTTTACATGACAATCTGAAGGAAATGTATTTCTCATTACATCATGCATACTTATCATGAGGATAATGCTTTGAAACTTCAGCTCGCCCTCAGGACTGTTGTGGAAATGGAGACAGGCCCAGAAGGACAGGTTTAACAGCAAGGTTTTCAGGAGCAAATTTGGGGTTTGAGTTCTCACCAATGCTGAGGTCCGAGATGTCTCAGGGTTTCCACTGTGTTGTGGAAGTACCCCAAACCAAAAGCAACTTTTAGTACTTCTGTCATAAGTAACACATCAAAGTCTGCAGAAGGAGAGGTACAAGAAGGAAACAGAAATCAATAGATCCTCCTTCCCAGGCCTCTGCTGAATAGAATACACCTCAGTTGATCAATTTGCTGGCTAAGTCTACTTTCTCCAGAGCCAGCTCGTAGACATTTTAGATTCAATTTACGTTTTGAGTCACCCATTGCTGTTTCTAGACACCAGCCCCACTGTTAATAACAGCACAGCTGTTAAACTAAATTCTGAGCTTGTCCTTTGCTCTTGGGATGTAATCTTGTAGTTTAATGATCTTTGGGGCCACTACCATGACCCTGTCATATTTCTGCCTCATCTGACCTTGAAAAGGTCAGGATTTGTTACAGCAGCTTGAAAAATAAGTGGTTTGAATTTTGTGCCTGAACTCTTCACTCTCTATTTAAGAACTAACACTGTCATTAATGCAAGGGACAGATGATATGAGCTTCATCTCACTTACCAGAGGAAGCCAAAGTCTTTGTAGCCTCAGGCCCATTTTGCTGTTGTTTATTAATCTCTGAATCCTTTAAGACCAACTATTTTATTGCAGCTAGTTTTATTGCAGAAATACATACAACTTACTTCTGAAACTTGGGATTCAGATGTGCCGAAGTCATGAAAACGTATAGGAGGAAATTTGTCTTATCAAAAGAGTTAAGAAAGATTTTTCACTGGATTAGATAACTAGAGATGTGGAAAGGAATATTTTCATAGTCTTTTGCACATGAAGAAGGGTGATATTAAATAATATACCTTAAGCCACATTGAAAGTCAGTGATAGAGCCAAAAATAATGCCTATGTCCTGCCTGTGTTCAAGCTTTACCTTAGCCTAAAGTTTCTCATATTTAAAGATTAAGAATTCACAAAGAGCAGGTTTGTTTGGCTCATTAAAACTCTTACGTTTACCAAAAGACTATGATATCTCAATTTTGCTCTATTTGCAATTGTTCAAGACCTTTTGTGGGATCATCATTCATCTGGTGCACTGATTAAAAAGACTGCCCTTTGACTGTTCATTTAGATATTTAATACCATGTTCTGTGATTAGGTGCAGCTTCTTCCATATTTCCTTGTAACTTTTGTAACTCCTCTGTTTCAGGACAGAGATTGCTGTTTTCTTGCTCCAAATTAAGCTGAAGTCCTGTACTAAGCATAGGCTTGTTACATGTTGTTTTCTTGTCCAACACAAGGATGGAAAGAGTCATGAACTGGAAGTATAATCTCTCTGTCTCTATTAAATCAGGAAGGGAATTTTATTGCTGAGCTTACAGACCTCAGTTCTCAATGGTAGCAATTCAGAGTCCCTAGTTTCTGTCTGTCTTTCTGTAACTACTTGACCTAGTTTTGTTACAATAACACATTGACATTTCAGTTCTCTTCACATTTCTATTATACTGTAGATCATGCTTTTTTTGCATATGACATATCCTTAATTTTCCCATCCTTTCTCCTATGACTAAGAAATGGCCAAAGGAGTCAATCTTTTTCCAGAAGTTCATAGATGTTGTGAGGAATATTCTATCTTTAGCTAAGATAGTTTTGAGGTGCTTAAGAAAGAACAGTCCAAAGAGAATTATTTGTGACTTAAGTATGAATTGTTTTGAACATTTTTCCTTAAATCCAGTTTTCTGGAATGAAGCATTTTTGACACTCAGGTTGCAGTCATTGTTTCAGGGAAGGGAGCTTTGGATCTCAGCCTCTCTATGTTTGCTCAGAGGTGTGCAATGGAGGGAAGAAACATTGAGAAACTGCTACACAAAGCTATAATTGTCACTACATCAGCCAAAATGCTTGAATATCAACCGTTCTGCTGTTGTACTAAAGAATCTGATGTAGAGTATAAAAATCAGTGGTAATATTTCCACCTACACTTTCAATGTTATAAACATTGCTAAAAGATTAGCAGTGGGGATGTTTTATTGTGTGCATGCGAAGTGTCTGCAAACTTTCTAAACCCCATCTTCAAGAGTTTAAAGGCATCAGTTGCTATTTCTTTTTCAACAACTTTCCACTGACATGTTAAACAGAAATTATTCTTAATTTGTGAAATCCTATTTAAAGAACCATTTCAACAGTGACAAAACTCTTGCTGTGAAGTCCTCTGAGCAGTCGACTTCTACCCTAAATGCACACACAGCAGTGTTCCTGTGAATTGCATTGTCCACTGGAAGCATGTGAAAAGAACTTCATGCACTCAGATTCCCCTGAATGCTTTCACCAATAAAGTGACAAGCTTAACATTGAATATTTTTAGATAAAAATTTTGCATTTCTGAGCAAAGACGAAGATAGCTACTACATGCTGTTAACTATTAACATGAAGCCTATCTTACAAGGGAGAGTGGTTTGTATCTTTTGGATATAGGCTTATATATAGCTTGCTGAAACTTCAAAAAATTTGAGATCTTGTAGGTAAGCTAGATTTAGAAATAACTGAGAAAAACAGGAGTAATTTTAGTGTAATTTTACCAGTTTCTGTAACTTTCTGGAGCAAAGGATGTTAAAATTGAACTCAGCATGGTTTTTGTGAGAATTTACACCATGTTCAGTACTTTCCACTTACATAATTTACCCACAGTTCTCTGTGTGCCTTTCAGAGGGGAAAGGGATCATTACCCCCATTTCACAAATAAGGGATTTCTGAAAGCCCCCAAAGCAGTGATTTTTTTCCCACATTCACACAGAAAGTCATCAACTAGGTCTGAGATTAGAAACTTTGGTCCCTTAATCTGCACAGGCTTCAGAATAGACAATCACAGGTCTTTATAAATAGCCGAGGCTATGTAGATCTAAAATTATTAACCCTCCTGCTGCAATTCCTCTACCAACAAAACATATACACAATGTTCAACTGGAAACTGCAGAGCATGACAGTCAATGTGTTGCTATAATACTTGTTGTTATGAATTAATTAGTTGATTTGCATTTATATAGCACATTTCATGCAGAAGCAACACATGGCATTATACACTTAAACTACATCACAATTAGACATAACTTCTGCTAGAGAAGTCAAGACCAGCCATCAAAAAAAAACTCCTTCCCAACACTCAGAAGATTTGGATTTCTCATAGCTCTGATGGGAAGCAACTTATAAGAAAATTCAAATCTTTAACAAAAGCCAACTACAGTCTCAGTTACAAGGACACTGACTGATCAGCTGGTGACTGATCAGCTGTTCAGGGAGGTAAGTGGAGATAAAAACAAGATGTGAATAGTATGCAAGTACTATAAAAGCAATTAGGCATTTGACAGGGAACCAGTGTATCATCCTCAATTGCAATGCGATAAGCCAATGTATGTAAGTGACCATGCAAGATGCAGAATCTTGTGCAAACCAGACTTATACAATAAATGATCAAGGAAGGCTGCAAACACAAATTGACAATAATCCAACTGTGGTGTTATAAAATGTGAAACAGGAGCTATGCATCCCACTGGGACAGAAATGGTCTTAACCTACTGAATTTCTGAGATGGCTAAAATGAAGTCTGAAAAGCACAGCTTACATCGGCTGGTTAGGAAATTAAAATTCCACTCCCAGCCAAACATTGAGTGAAGAATTACTGTTGAGAGAGTTATCGGACCTAGGGAAAAGAGGAAAAAAATCAATTCAGTTTTCTTTGAGCTTGGAAATTAGGAAAAAAAAACCCACAAAGATCCAAAGTTTGACGTCTGAATAAAGCTATTCTCCACTAAAGGTACACAGTCAGACACTAAAACTATTTTTAGTGGCCTCACTATGAAAATATTAAGAGATTAAGAAAGAAGAGAGTGAAATTTGTGAGACACCTGTTTCTGTTTCTACAGCTAAATTATTGCCCCATGCAGAAGTTCTCAGATGTGAGGCTTAGTGTATTGACCAAGCTTTTTCTCTAGAAATCATAGAATCATAGAATAGTTAGGGTTGGAAAGGACCTTAAGATCATCCAGTTCCAACCCCCCTGCCGTAGACAGGGACACCTCACACTAAACCATGCCACACAAGGCTTCGTCCAACAAAGCAAATATGCTTCTCTGGGCTTTCTTAGTGTTTAATATGTTCTTATGAATAATTTTTGACTGACTCAGTTCTGCCTTTCCCCCCAAATATCTTTACCCACACACACATTTAAAAGAAAAGATTTGTCATACAGTTTCCTTTATCCTGACAATTTGTGAGAGCAACAGTCATAAAACTGACCAAGCAGGAAAAGAATAGACCCAGTCACCTATGACCAAATCCTCAGTACCCTTCATCTTAAAATACTTTTAATTAAGTCACCACTACATTTTTCTATACTATACCCTGCTTTATTAAGAACATACTATGCTCATATCCTGGACTGACTTGCTTAAGATTTCTTCTCTATAGGATATTTCCCACTGAAACACGGAAAGCTGTCGGAGTTGCTCAAGGCTTCCTGAAGTCCTTTCCCAGCTTCTCCAGAAGGAAGTCTAACTTTGGTATACCATGGGTGTTTGCAGCACAAGCTGAAGGCTAAATTCAGGTCATAATAAGAGATAATTTAAATTAAAGGTCAGGCTAATTGCAGTAACACCCAGCAATGAGTTTAGAATCATAGAATAGTTAGGGTTGGAAAGGACCTTAAGATCATGCAGTTCCAACCCCCCCATGATAAACAGGGACACCACACACTAAACCATGTCACCCAAGGTTTCATCCGACTGGCCTTGTTTAAGGAAGAATTTCCCAGAATCAGAAAGGCCTTTGCTTTGTTTCATTTATGAGTGAACCACGCACTACAAGCACATAGTAATGTAATAATAGTAATAAACATATATAATACATATGTATGGTAGCACATAGTAATGTAAGA
The DNA here is from genome assembly GCA_002631895.1 of Agapornis roseicollis. NCBI lineage: Eukaryota > Metazoa > Chordata > Aves > Psittaciformes > Psittacidae > Agapornis > Agapornis roseicollis. Next base: position 192,946 of record NDXB01016551.1, read on the forward strand.
ATACATTAGCAGGAAGAAAATAAGGAATCCGTATGCGTCATTTGATATCCCTGATTTTTAGAAATTTAAGGAAGGTAAAATGCATTCACTCAAGTTGCTATTTCCCAAAATAGTCCAGCTTGCAATCTCTTTCTAAAAGCACCATGAAATGGTTCTTGCAGTGTTTTTCCTACAAGAGCTTACAGAACTCCACCTAATGATGTGGTTCATTCCTTCAGCTCTGTCCCTAGTTCTGTGTGGATGAGGTGACAGTCCTGAAGGAAAGCCTGGAGATTCCTGAGTGTCCTCTGGGACCAAAATGTTTGGAAAACCTTCAGGTAAGAAGCTCTATCCCTGGCAGGGCTCAAGGCCAGGTTAGACAGAAACTTGGGTAACATGGTTGGGTGATGTGTTGTCCCTGCCCATGGCAGGGGGCTGGAACTACATGATCTTAAAGTCCTCTCCAGCTGTAACTATTCTATGAGTCTATGAGAGTAATGTGGCTAAACTGAAAGCTAAGACAAGTTCTTGTTCCAGTGAGTGCTAAGGTTTCAGACTTCACAATAAAGGGAATGAAAGGATATGTTCCTAAACAAGAGTACATATTCAAATTACGAAAGAAACTTTTAATTAACCATGTTTGGACAGAAAGCTGAGGACGTGTTTTCAGAAACAAAGTGTTCTTCAAGGGCATTTCTTTCCAGACAGGAAGATTTACATTGTGAAAATGTAGAGGGCAAAGAAAATTGAAAACCAATCAAAACCAAGTAGATGTTCTTCAGAAAATATCTCACCAGCCACCCTGATTTGAAACACAGCAGGTTCTTGATAGGCTGGGATTAGTGACAGCAACACACAGGAGTTGTTTCTATCTTTTTTGTTTTGTTTTTCTCTTATCTTTTCATAACAAACAAACAGTCATCAGCCGGCAAGAGAGTGCAAACCTAAGCTGTAACTGGTGTCCCTCTGAAGCTGAAGAGAATACATGGCATTGCAGTTCAAACACTAAATTAATCTTTCTGCTTGGATCTCATGGGTCACGTATATCAATCACATCGTATACTTCACGTTCTTCAGACTGCATGAGTTGCCTGTGGAAGTTTGCAAATGTAGCTGTTACTCTCAAACATTATAAATTTTGGGAGCTGTTATCACCTGAGATATTTTCTCTTTCCTCAGCTCATACTCAGCTCTTATCCTGCATGATCTTGATACATAAAGCAAGAAATCAATAACAGGCTGTTCCCAGTGTATCCAAACTCATTCTATAACCCTGTGCCACACTCTGGGATTGCTGCCTAAATGCTGCAGTGGGGATTTCTTTCCTGGGGCACTAGCATGAGAATGACACTGTGGAAATGTGAGAGAGCTTGAGGTATTTGCTCAAAATGAAATTATAGCTGTATCAGTGGTCAGCAATAAATTTGAGGGCCTAGTGTAAATGTTGACAACTTTAAGTCACACATGAATGGATAAGTCATATGGGGGATTGGATGAAACAAAAATTGACATAAATTAATATCTCAAAGAGAAGGAAAAAATAAAAAGTGGGGAAAAAAGGAAGTAGCAATCTGCAGCCCCAGGAAAAAATGTCAGAGTGTCCCTCTAGCCATGCCAGCAATTTAGGCATGGAAAAATTACTGAAGGCAGATCATCATTATTAGAGCAAGAAAAAGATGTCCCTAATAACTGTGTTATCTGCCATCATATCTCCAGAGACAAAAAATAGACTCATTTGCTCCAAGGTTGCAGGGGTTACAGTGTGAGGCAGGAACCACAGAAAAAGAGATTGATACCAGGGATTAAAGATCACAGCTGTAGAGAGAGGAGGTGGAAACAAATTGGTGCTATTTCTAAAACCCTGATGAAAGAAAATGGTGTCTTGCTAGGGAAGGTGACAACTGAAAGATAAAAGTAAAAAGAAAATGTTTTAATATTAGAGCTGGGCAAAGTGTCAGTAATGAAACTGAGCTGCAGTTTTGCTTGGTTTTGTGTTTCTTCACAACGCAAGAGCTTGGGCTGGTTTCTCAAGGTGAGAAAACCTAAACCAATTTATGATATCTTCAGGTGAAAATGATACATGGCAAATTGTGATTTCACTAGCTTAGATACAAACCCAGCCAAATGGTTATCCAGCCTGGTGCACTGGACTGTTTCACTTTCTTATTGAGTTAATTCAGGCCTGACAATGGCAAAGCAAAGGTTCATGCTCTTGCAGGTCTGGAGCTGCGAAGCTTTGCTAAGCACAGAGTGAGCTAGAACTCAACCAACCAAAATAGCTGCTGTAATGGCCATCAAATCCCTTGACACAGGAGGTATTAAATAACAAACCATTAAGGATTAGACTACGAGCTACTGCAGGAAATCTAAAGAGGAAGATTTCCACAAACTCAGCTCTCTTGTGGGTAAGACAGATGGACCCAAAACACAATTACCAGACTTGCTCACAAAATGAAAACCTTGTCTTAGTACCTGAACCTGAGAAATGCTAATGGAACTACTCCCCCTCAGCTTGATGGGGGCTCAGAACAGGAGGAAATGAAAAGACCTTCCTTAAATCACACCGCTTACTTGAGATGGTGAATATAGAACTTAAATTTAGCTTCCCAAGTTGAAATTCTTAAATAGGGATGGTCAAAATCTAAAGGAAACTTTTTATAAACGTTTTTCCCATTTTTTTCCTTGGTTTTTTTTCCAAAATGTCAGAAGTTCCTGAAATGTCATCCATATCTGATTTTGGCTGCCTGCTGATAATTATGTAGTGATGCTGATTCACTGAAACAATCAGATGATATTTACTTACACTGCAGAACTATAAAATCTAGTTTGCATTAGATAAACACAGTCTAGATGTCTTGATACCAAATTTTTGTCAAAGCACTTGCCTTTCTTCTTCTTGGAGCCCCACATGGTTGTCCATGTGGCGAGAATACACTGCAATGCTAGAGGGGAATTGGGAAGATTTTAACATGTTGCTGGGTATTTCATTCTGCAAAGATATCCTTATGTAAGGACCCAATCAATCAACTCATATTTTATACATTTATGGATAAAGACTTTATATCATAGAATCAACTAGGTTGGAAAAGACCTTTAATATCATCAAGGCCACCACTAACCTGTCATAGAGTCCTATTTACACAGTGTGTGAACCCTTGCAGGGACAGTGCCTGCAGCCCTGCCCTGGGCAGCCTGTTCCAATGCCTGAGCACCACCCTCTGGGCAAGGAATTGTTCCTCAGCTCCATCTAAACCTGCCCTGGGCCAGCTTGAGCCCGGTTCCTCTTGTCCCATCCCTTGTTCCTTGGGAGCAGAGCCCAGCCCCTCCTGGCTCCATTCTCTTCTCAGGCACTTGGAGGGAGCCATCAGGTCCCCCTGAGCCTTCCTCTCTTCACACTGAACCCCCCAGCTCCCTCAGCTGTTCCCCATCACACTTGGGCTCCAGGCCCTGTGCCAGCTCCATTGCCCTTCACTGGCCCCGCTCCAGCCCCTCAATGTCTCTCTTGTAGTGAGGGGCCCAGAACTGAACACAGGATTCAAGGTGTGGCCTCACCAATGCCCAGTAAGGGGGGGACAATCACTGCCCTGGCCCTGTTGGCTATGCTAGTGCTGACACAGGCCAGGATGCTGTTGGCCTTCCTGGCTGCCTGGGCACAAGCTGCTCATGTTCAGTGGCTACCAATTAGCAACCCCAGATCCTTTTCCACTGAGCAGCATATGTATATACAAGCCTGTGTAGGTACAGCTATCCAGCCTGTAGTAAAGAAGTGTATATACAATGAGTCTGAATTAAAATCATGCTCTTAGAGCACATTACCTAGGACATTTTTCTTTAGGGAATGATAATGACAAGATTGTTAGTGGGTAAGGCCAAAGAGACAAGAGAAGTATCCTGAGGTCTTAGGGAGCTATTTAACCCTATACCTGGTTTGGCCATCTCAGAGCAGAAAGGGCCACTTGTTTAAAGCTAGGTGCTGAAAAGTTGTAGAGCAGAGAAGTGTGTTCTGTCTGCTGCCAAAAAAGGTTAAAATGGCTTGAAATGACTGTAAATATTTGCTGCAGATGAACTTTTATTCTTTTCAGGCCTTTGAAAAAGAATCAGAAATCATATTTACAGTGATCGATCAACATCCATCAGACTGTATAGAAACTATTTAAAGTAAACCAGGGGTTTTCATTCCCTGCAAGTAGCCACCAAAGGCCAGAAGAAGCTAACTGAGGACAAAACTATTACTGCTTACTACTTCTCTAGCTCAGTAAAAAAAAAAATTGGAAACTATATATATATATATATATATATATACTGTTTCATTGTTTGAACTCCTGCTGTTACCTCTGTGCCTTGGTGCTTCCCCAGGATGCTGAGCATCCTTTTCTATCCAACTCACAGAAAAGGGCTGGCCATTAGAAGCATCAATGTTAGATACATGCAGCAGCAGCAACAGAGTGATGAAAAGAGCTGAGTTAATGCTATTTTTGCCTGAAGAATACTTCAGATATTCCTCCTCTGGGGTAATTGTGTCTACAACATGGTCATGCACATATCTGAGCTATCCACAAAATAGCATCCTTCAGTCCCTGTTGTCACTTCTGCACACAGGTGACTCTCAAAGAGTAGTGATCCAGCACCAGTCATGCCAGCAAATGCCCATGCTATCTGAGCAGTAAGTATCCAGGGAAAGCAAGCTGCTCTGGAATGTCTAGCTCCCCAAAATGAATCAACAGCTTTCTTTCCACACTGCCTGCAGATCCAGGAAGACATGACTATTGCCCTCCAAATCATAAGAAAAGCAAAACAATTAGAAGGGAAAGTGAAACTTATTTCTTTCTGAGCAATAGTCTCAAGGAAGTACTAGTACAAGTGTTGTTCCAGCTGATTTTGTTGGTAACACAAAGAGGTGCAATGCTCTCAATTCCATTCTCATTTTATCTACTTTCTCCGGCTGCAGAAACACAAATTATGATTAACACATTCTAAGTGTTCTTCCCCTTAAACCTTTCTTCTGCATAAATGAGCTGGTGACAGATTTTTGCTGAACAGTGTTGAAGCATCTCTGCACCTGACTTCCTAGCATACGGGATCATCCAAACTCACAACTTCAGTCTAAGCTCTATGAATAATTTTAAATGATGGATGTCACTCATAGATCATTAGTTCAGTAGAAGTCAGATCTAGTGTGGATATCTTCCAGAAAAAATGCTGTTAAAATAAAAGTAGGAAGAGAATATGAAGTTCTGAATAATAATCTATGTTATATCGCTCCTTACAGATTACTCACCATTAAACAGATTTAGGTCTTGTTAACCACAGGAAAGAAATAGCTGAAATTCTTTACGTGTACATAGGGACACACTTACTTCCTTTTAAAGCACCTCATGCATTTGTTAGTACTACTTCCAGTGTACAGTAATTAAAATTTATATAGCTTGAGGATATTTGATGTTAACGCTGGAAATTATGCTTTTCTGTAATCAGAATGTAAATGAGAAAAAAAAAGAGCACACTTGAGACTCTCTGTGGATACGGAACTGTCATTTGCATTTAGCTTGGCACTGCAGCTCAAAGGTGTTTATCAGAGAACAGTCAAGGACATATCCAAACTGAGATTCGCAAATACTGGACACAAAGATTTTGGGAGTTTGGAATTTCAAAAGAAGATTTAGTAACAGCAGAAAGCTCTCTGTTCTCCAGAGTAAACGCAGTTGTTTCTATATCACTGTTTTTAGTGTGTAATAAAATATCTCTACTGGGGGAATCCACAGACAACTAAAACATGAACAATTTTTAAGGAAGATTCTGCTTTGTACGTTCTTTTCCATAGGATTATTGTTTCAGGGTAACCGCATCTCTGCTCTGGAAAATATGCAACAGTCATAGGAAAAAAAATTAGAAAAAACCAATAAAATCAGCTTCCCATTTTTTTGAGGCAGTGCAATTGTGAACCTCAAGGGAAGGCAGAGAGAGAAGAGGGAGTTCAAAAATTATTATGATGGACATTCTTAGTATTCACCCTTTTCTCTTTCTAGATGTACTAGTTAGAGAAGCAAGAACCTATGTATTACTAATGATTGCAACATAGCAATAAGATTGAATTCCAAGAGACATTTTTCTTAGTAAATGAGTATCCTTGTTCTTTAAGAAGCAAGAAAGTGTTTTGGAATTAAATTGAAGAAAAACATCGAACTAAAAATGGGAGAACAGAACTTAGATATGATCTGAGAGACTTGCAACTGACAGAGGAGCCGGGAGGTATACAATGCCACTAAACTCACCTAAATTCACACTGGAAATAGAAGAATAAAGATCTTTCAGAAGGGAAGAACATCTGCAATAATATAAGCCTTGTTTCCCAATTCAAAAAGAATGCTGTACATATTGCCAGGATCTAAGTTGTGTATACTTTGAAAAGTAGTTATGGATAGATACATTCTTATAGCTGCTACTTTCATTTTCCTTCTGTTTTTCTTTCTCCTTCTATTTTTCTTTTGTCTTTTTTTCCTTATTTTTTCTTCTTTTTCTTTTTTTCTTTCTATTTTTTCTTCCTTAAAAAAAAAAAAAATAAGATAAAAAGAATTTCAGCCTACATCAGGTCTTATAATGACTTGTTCAGAATCAGTGAGGAAGTGACCAGAAGACCTAAACACTGAACATCNCTTTCTATTTTTTCTTCCTTAAAAAAAAAAAAAAATAAGATAAAAAGAATTTCAGCCTACATCAGGTCTTATAATGACTTGTTCAGAATCAGTGAGGAAGTGACCAGAAGACCTAAACACTGAACATCAATATTGAGAAACCAGAGTTATCAGTTTTGGGGCTTTTTTTCACTGTACCAAGGCAGTGGCCTTTATACCCATGATTTTAAACTTGCAAAAGTGAAAGCTGAGTGTAATAAAGAATGTTTTGAGGGCCTAAATGGCATAAATATGCCAAAAATGGAACCCTAAAACTGTAGCCTCCAGTGCTGCAAATATGCACCTGGCATCCTGACATCTAGTAACTGCTTTATTTTTTTAAATGTAGATGAGATTGGAAGTGGTTTAGCTGAACTTGTTTCTGTTTATAAACCATTTTTTTATGCAAAAAAGAGGGAATTAAAATTGAATTAGAAAATTACAAATTGTAAAATTATTTAAACTTTAAATAGAAAAGTAGTGCCCTTGACCCCAACAGGCCTTGAGTACACTGGTCACTTTTAGCCATATTTAACAGTAACACTGTCATTTAAGAGATAATTCAATTTGTGTGAATCTCAGCAATCAGATAAAAAACGTAATTTCAGACCAGTGAGCAAAACATAGAGCTCAGCTGATAAGTATCCCCTTTGGCAGCAGTTGTGGGCAATGACCCAACTAGGTTTAGCCTTACTATCATGTTGTCATTAGTCTCCTGCTAATTGTGATGGAGCGGTCAAAGATAGGCTTGTTGTTGGAGGCAAGAATACAGAAAAGGAACAACGTGGTCCATCAGAGAAGTTTCATTAGCTCAGTGCTCAGTGAATTACTTGTTTTTAAGAGTAAGAAACAATTGCCTACACTTCAGAGTCAGCTTGGTTAGAGGTGAAGAACAGTACAGACAATACAGCTCATGGGAATACCAAGGTGTGCTAATTATATCATGGCTGATTCAGTCTGGCATTAAAATCCCTCAGAAGAATTTACCCTTTGAAGAGATTCTTTGATTTAGAGCTTAGAGAATTGTAATAACCATATACAACAACACAGCTTAAAAAACAGTTCAAGCTACTATTTACTAGTAAACAGTTGCATTAAAATAAAAAATTACAATCATGCAGAAACTCCTGAAGAATAAGCCAAAAGGTAGATAAATAGGATTTACCTAAAGACATAATAATTCACTCCAAATATAACTTTATCCTGGAGATGCATAAAATATCCCCTGGAATAACTGTGATTCTAGTAATCTTGAAATTGTTAATGCATTACTCAAAGTTGCCATATATTTTGGATGCAAAGAGAAAGAGTAATTCCTTGTAAAACCACAAGAAAAAGGGATATCCTGTCTTAGGAAATTGCCATAAACATCAAGAAAAAGATCCTATCAGGCTGAGACCTTTCACTTCCTCACATTAAGACTGCTTTATTTTGCCCTTTACAGCAAATTAATCCATATGAGCATCATCTGGAACCCAGATGTTCAATGACTTGAGTACATTATGCTCTGGGCTGAGTATGATAATCATTATGTTTCTAGGCATGAAAGAGTCTTCCCTTTGCCAGCTTTTTCTCCAGCTAAGTTTTATGAATCTAACCTTTCATTTCCCATTTCTTTTGTCTGCTCTGCAAACCCCAAATATTTCCACTGAAGCTGAATGGTAAGTTTCATATGACACTGACTTTTCTCTTAAGGCTTTGCTTAGGATAAGCAACAAAACAAATTTCAGTCTGGATCAAGACTTTTTTTTCCCCTAGCTTGACTAAGAGAGGAATAATCTATTATTTATATCCCTATCCACTACATAAACAGCTCTCTCTCCAGGGAAAAGATAAGACAAAGAACAAACCGCCAATGACAGATGTTGCTCATATTCTTTCATGCACTATGTGAAGCTGTTCAGATTCTTCCATGGTGAAAGTGGCATGTGAAAATATATAGAGTGGAAACTACAATGGTGTTCTGAAGAGAGGAAATAGTTTACGTAAAACATTCTTCCTCTAACAAATCATCCTAGAAACAGTCTCATCAAGATGAGGAAACCACTGGGACGCAGCCCTACAAATTAATACCTTGCTTCCTGATTGTGCCTCCTCCCTGTTTTACACCTGAATATTTACTTTGCAAGTTCCTAGATGAATACTGCACAAATTAGCTGTAAGACTCTGATGTTCGTGACACCATGCTTGAATTTAAATAACAGGGAGCAGAAGTAATGGAGGTCTTAAATTAAGGAAGTATCAGAAGACAGCAAGGAAAAATTTATTTTCCTTAATGCAAAACACAATGAAAGTGATTGAAAAGAGGGAAATGAAGTAATGTCCATTAGTGTAAGACAACAATAGTACCTAGTGCATACACCTATGTTCAAATAGGATTTGAGTAACTGTGGTTTGCTAATTGGGAACTATATGTGTAACTAAGATGATCCTGTGTTCCATTCTAAATTGAAAGTGTGCTCTTCCTTCAGTACACACTTTCTGTATGTTTTCTTTTAGTAACAGCTGTTCGCATTAGAAAACTCCAGTTTGTCAAAAATGAAACTGTCTAAAGGAAAGGTTCATTTTTCATAACTTCCTTCACTGAAATCTGTTTGAAAATATTTGATATTTGCTAAATATATTTTCTGGGTGTTTTCAAGAAAAAACAGTTGAAATTATGACCCCCACCAGCTGTGCTAAATTACGCTAACTTTCAATAAACATGGTATAGCAACAGTTGAAATAAAAGTAAAAGCTAACTATACCAAAACTATCAAAAAGAAATTATTCAGCTGATCCGCTGTTAAGTTTTTTGAAAGCAATTTCAAATCACACAATATTCATCATCATTAGAATCAGAAATTAGCCCAAATTTGGACAAGATACTTCCTTGAAATCCTAAACATGCTCATATATATTGATAACTTGTCATTTTCAATGTCAAGGTCTACAGTGAATGAAGCTGCAGATGAGAAGAGGCAACTACCTAATATCAAGCATTAAGAAATTAATTACTAAATTACTTGAAATAAATTCAGTTAAATTACTGGGGGGGAAAGCAGGAGAAATGGAATTAGCAAAAGGGAAATTACATCGACATCTACAGACACATCTACAAATATAGCTGTAGCATTATGGAAGGCAAGGGCCCTGGATCAAAAATCCATGGTTTCCTCAAAACCATAATGCATAATGCTTACTAGTGGAAATTAATCCCATTTCCATAAGTATTGCAAAATCTTGTTATAAATAAAACATCTCGCTTTGAGAAGAGTTTACTAGGTGTTACCATCAACAGGGTAATTACTAAGCCTGTGGCCCATCCTGTGTGTAGGCTGGTCCTTGGAATCTAGAACATAATTTGTTCTTAATTTAAAACTGATTTAAACTATGGAATATGATTCCCCTGATAAAATGCTTACCATGAAAACAAAGCTTCTCCATGTTTTGGGCAATGAAAGCGAAGATGCACTGAGGAACTCACACCAGTGGTAGCATTTGAAAACACCTGCCTTTTCCTTTTGAAGAACATGGCCAAATTTGGACTGAATGCATGGGAACAGGCAGACAAGTCCTCAGCAATTCCGACTGTCCCACTCCCAGTGAATTGTCATTCATTTACTGGCAAAGAACTGGAACAGTATTATAATAAGTTTTTAACTCCACTATGCTGTTACATTCCTAAGATTAAGCATTGCCTTTTATTTCTGAGTAACTGTCAATGCTTAAGTCAGATTTACTCAAGACATTTGGCAATTTTAGAAGGCACCTGTCCAATTAAGAAAAATTTCTTGGCATTCAAACCTCAGTCATCTTGTGCCAATGAGCTAATATTTAAATGTTCTGCAAAGTTCATTACTCCACTATTACAGTGTAAAAATAGAGTATGAAAATAGAAATAACATTTCTCCAAAAAGAGCCCGATACATCTGCATAGAACACTCAAGCAGCATTGATATGAAATAGAATTAATTTCTTTATAAGGCTCTGCAGAATAATAAAACCATCAACCTAAAATATTATGAATGAAATATGAGTCACATAGGGTCAAGAAAACTGTTGAAAGTGTTCTCCTCTTCACCTGTCTTACCTTTCCTGTGACTGAACTTGGAAAAGATCATTGATGAACCCACTAAAGTATTTTAGGCTTGGTATGTACAGACTACCACCAGATCGAGTTCAGCAGGTGCCAAGAAGCATTATCATCCTACTTCTTTGTTAAGGTGTTATGTTACCACTCCACAGAATCGTTCAGGCATATGTGTGTCTGAACCTGAGAGGAGTTTTACTGATGCTCTGTTGGCTCAGGTCTTTAAAGAACGATCAGATATAAAACAGGTGTTAGGCACAAGAATGGTGAAGCCTAAGTTTCTAAGCCTGAAGAAGCCTTAACATTCCATGCTTTCAGGAATTTAGTTGCAAAATAAGCACACTGAGTCATTTTGCAAACTTTGTGCTCTTCAACAGCATCTGCATGGGACCTCAAATGTCTTAGCCAGGTTTTTCTTTCCATGCTGGTTACTTTTATATTGGCGAACATGGACCAGTTGCTTAGCTTTTCATTGCATCTGGCCCAAAATATTTATGGTCAGCAAGCTGAACTTGTAGTGCCAGCTTTATTTTACACACCTTTTGTCTGTCTAAATTCAACTTGGATTTTTTGTTCATCAGAGGGTAATTGTACCCTTGTTAGCCTTTCAAGGTCATTATAGCCATGAGAAAATGCACAGGACTTTACATTCAGCATCATCTGTAATTTTTGACACTATTTTTTGCCAAGGAAGTCCCAAGTACTAGTATTTTTATCCATATGTATGTGATTATATCTAAATTCAGTTGAGGCCAATTGGAGCCAGAACCTCAGAGGTATTTAGGCATCTACTAGACACCTACAACACTGACGTCTATGGCAACCAGGCTCCAAAATATTGAGGATTAGGATATTGGAACCCTTCTGATCAACTGAACTCTTGATGGTATGCTCCTAAATAGTTCAATATATCAAGAATTTGTGTTACATAGTCTATATGGTAAATTTGCCTTAGTCTTGCATTGACTGGATCAGCTCAACAGATATTCATCACATGTTTCAGTAGTGTGAGAGAGAGTGAAGCTTTAGGAATGGTTTGCAGGCAGGAAATGAAAATGGCTTCTGAGTAGGATTTTTCTTGTCAGCTTTGTGATGAGTCTACATAGTACAGGCATTTGGGACTCAAAACTGTCTCACTAACCATGTCAGCATCAGAAGCTGCTGCGTCCTCAGTTCCTCCCCCAGACAGAGATTTGATTACTCATCTGTACTCACTAGTCCTCTCAAAAAAGTGCCAGAGAAATAGAAACAAAGTTCTTGGATGCCCTGGAAAGTCCTTGCTGATAAAACTCACACTATTCTTCCTTCTTCATAGAAGATGAGCGAATGCTAGGGGTTTAAGTTTGTGTAAACACCTGTATGCCAGTTTCTGCCACTGCCATTTTCCTCCCTTCCTCTAGCTTCTGAAAGAAAAACAAGTAAGTTTTGAAGTTACACAATTCAGGCTTTTCATATGAGCATTTCATCTGTGTGTGTGTGTGCAGTGTTCAATTAAAGCAACTTCAAGTGGAGATTATATGTGCTGCTGTGAGACAAAGAATATAAAAATATTTGGTTTGCTAGTCAACATTTAAAACCAGAACTTTATGCATCTTGCAGGCCTTCAGTATGGAGTTTTTAAACCACTGAGCAATGCATGTTTGAATGCAAGTGAATTTTGCTTTGCTGGAAAATTGAGCTTTCCGTACGGTAACTGCCAAAAAATTATGGCAATTTTGGATCGATGAAAACTCTTCTACTGTTGCTTAACTCCCTACCTCCTATTTTTAAGAACCACAAAGTGAGAGGCACAGCAAGTTGTGGAAGGGACTCAGCTGGTCAAAATCTTTCCTTTCATGTTAAAATCCATTTATTCTTGAGGGGCATAATGTAACAAAAAAAGGGAAAGTGTGTATAAGTATGTAGAACCCTAGCAATTTAGTCATCAGCAGGTCATGTTGCTGCACAGGCTTCACAGCTAGCTCACACTGTTATTGAACAAAGGCAAAAAGTACAGTTACCATAGCAACGGCCACAACGCATGATGCTGGTGTTTCCTTCTGAGATTTTAAAGCCCCACACATTTTTTAAGGAAACATGCCTTGAAACACTTCAGCTGCACTTGCAGGACTTTGTGGTTCTTATTAACATGTACTAGTTTTAACGTATTCATCAAGCAGCTACTCCTGCTGAGTGATTTTAGAGAAGGCCAAGAGAGCAGCTGTGAGAGTACTGATAGTTTGTACGTAGATACTATACATATTCATTGTCAGATGTTGCTGGAAAGATGCTATTTCATGTTTTCCTATGTTTACAAACAGAAAGGAAAATGAGAAGTGTATAAAATAGCTAACTTTTCCCAAATCAAATAAACACCATCTCTTGCTGTTCTCCTCCAGGGTCATGACTAACACATGTAACACCAGTTACACAGGTAAAGTCCTGCATTTCCCTGAATGAATCATTTGTGTCTGTCTTTCCTGCTTTCCCATTAACTATCTCAGAGTGGGACAGTATCTGATATGAGTTATCACATTACTTTAAAATATTAATTGGAGGTAGGATCTTGGAGCATTAATCTTATCTTAGGCAACAATTTACACCTATGTTTCACTCTTTTATATGTCATAAACAATACTTACAACCCAGCTATTGCAGAGGACAAGAACATAAAAACTGTCTGTTATCTTTAAAAAGAACCTTCTGATTCTTGCTTCTGGAAGAAATTCTAGGGAGATAACCCAAAATTACTCTGTCTTGGTATGCAGGAATTAGAGCTGGCAAAAAAAGGATATTATGAAGCAAAGTTCTACTGGTGGCACAGTCTTCTGGAAGAAATGGAAATGTAGTTTTTAGGAGAGTTCAGACTTCAGACATCTGCTTGCAGAGAAGGTCTGGTATACACTGAAATTTTACTCAATTCAATTACTCTACATAAGCACATTCCTTCAGTTACTACTTGATGAGTCTTTGTTACATTAAAACCTCTGGGAAAAAAGCCAATGTTGATGTACACTTCTAACTAGGGAATATTAGCTTAGAAAATATACTAGTTTTGATTAGTTAACTTTTGTGAGTGTCTCAGAAGCCACCCACAGAGTCCGCACGTTGAAATCTGTTGCTCTGAACAACTAAACAGCTTTGTATATTCTATATAGTAATTACTGCATTTTACCTCTGCACCTGATACAGATGTAGCCATATGCAGGTATCACATATGTTGATATATATATATACTATTATTTCATTTTGATGATAATCCAGTATAGAAGAGAGTTATACAGAGACAGAGCAGCAAATGTCTGAGAAAGCATTTGAGTAAGGTAGAGATCATTGACAGTGAGTAATGGTTTCATATAACACCAAATGTCAAAAGAAGAATTTACAGATAATATTAGGAAGGGTAAATGAGGAGACAATGGTTCAAAGTGAAAATAAGCTCAGGGTGCAGTGATCCAAAAATTGTATTTGAAGGCTATATAATGCAAATATAAAGCTGGCAGTGCTGCATCCCTTTGAAATAGAAGGAAGTGTGCAGTCTAATTGTTAAATATGGCTGCATTTGCTGAACAAAGAATGTTATCGGCAAGACAAGAAGAAAGCTAAGTAGCAAGTACTAGTTTATACTGCAGGTAGTCACCTTCATACAAATGGGCAAAGAGTATGGATTTGTAGGTTTCATTTAAATTCTTAGGATTCATCTTGTACAAGGGCCATACCATTTTTCCTATCTTTACATATGATGCTGAATACATTGATTGGGTTGTTCTGCTTACAGTACTGATACAGGTTTCCTTTGCTTATGAATCATAGAGTCATAGAATGGTTTGGTTTGGAAAGTTACCTTAAGATCCTCTGGTTCTAACCCCCTGCCACAGGCAGGGACACTTCACACTAGAATATGTAGCTGAAAAGTCTGTCCTACCTGGCCTTGAGCACTGCATGGGCTGGAGCATTTACCACTTCTTTAGATAGAGGTGTCTTCTTAATTGCATTCATCTGTACATCTCTGGACTATGTGACATATTTATTTGAATCACTCATTTAACATGTGATTGAAAGCAACAGAAAGATACTGTGAAATTTTTGATGAGATTTAGTACCAAAAGTATTCAGGCAGACCAAATCAGGGTAGAACAGGCAGGGAGTGATAAATTTTGGATCAAAGGGCTAATGGTGGAAAACAGGAGCACTTTCTTTGTTTTCACTGGGATGTAGGACCGGATCACTGAGCCCAGTTACCTGCCAGTTCTGCCCAATATATTATACAATCTAATCCATAAAAGTAATTACCTCTGTCTTAAAAGTAATGAATGTAGTCTTCCTCTTTTCACATTGGACAGATGTTAGCATCTTTCTTTCAGATTCCTGCCTAAAGACATTCCAGACTAATGCAAGAATATGACACTTTTATGTAGCCTTTCTCCTTCTCCGTAGTATTGTGAAGAGTAACATTAACTAATTTGGGGTGGTTTTTTTTGATTGAACACTTAGTGTTGCAGTGTAGATATTCTTTTTCATTAACCTTCTTGCCTTCTCATGCGAATGTTTGAGCCTGGCTTCAATGTTATGACCACAGTGAACACAGATATGTTTATAATAAAAGTAAACTTCATGCATGAACGTGTTAAGATCAGCTCAGGAGTTTTAGTTGATTATAACGTGAGATCAACACAAAACCTCACATTTTGGCATAGGCTGAGAGAATAACCTTATTTTAAGTGGTCATACAGAGCACACCTGCTTGCCAAAATGTTACCATTTACTGTTCCTTCCATGGTACATGTATAATAAAGTGTTAGACCCTTCTTGCTTTGGTTTCCTTGATTGTGCAGCCATTAAACCAGCTAACGCAGTTGTTATCCCTTTAATGCACTGCTTCTGTCCCAGCATACATACTTTGTGTTATTAAATCCATAATTCATATTTCTAAGTTTCTTTTCTCACATCAGGAGTTGTAAGCAAGAATAGTAATGATACACATCAGGAGTTATAAGCAAGGGCAGTAATGATATAAGGATGTTGCAACAAAAAAAGTGTTGTGCAAGTGCAATGCTGCTCCCCATGAGCCTCCATACATCTCTCCTGGCTGTGTGTTGAAGAATCACAGGCTGAAAATGCTTCCAGCTACACCAATGGTTTGGGAATTTGGATCTTTAAAATCAAAGGTTCTGATTGTGTGTTTTCAAGTTCTCGCTGGCCGTTGTACATTGCACAAAGGTATCAAGGAAGCTGCTTTGCAGGGAAGGATTTGTTGCTGAGTATTTTCTTCTGCTACTATTGTAGCAGGTTATAAAGATGAAATGGGTTTAATTTTATGGAGATGGTGCAAAAAAGGCTTGCATATTTAACCTCAAAATCTTTGTTGTAGAAGTGGATGATCACAAGTATTTATTTACTCTTTTTCTGTTACTGAAAAATTGCTTCCATGAAAAGAGGGAGGAAACATGGAGATATGTGCATTACTATGTAGGTCAACTATTAATTGGTTTCAAAGGGCTTTATTCTTTAAAATAAATCATCCTTTAATACTTACAGAAGACATTTTTCCCATTTGCAGTATAAATTGGGACACATGCAGTTTTCTTTGTTGTTCTCCAAACCATGATGATTAAGCAAGCCCATTAACTCAATGAGCAATATAGTGAGGCCTCTTGCAAAATACTTCAGAAGAAAAGCAGAAAAATCTCCATAACCACAGGTGAGCAATAAAATAGCTATAAGGCAAAGTATTGTTTGCAGTATGCCCTTAATCAGTGGCTCCTCTTTTTACCTCTCAGTGTGAAATTGCCATATCAGTGAAGTTAGTTTTGTAAGAAATAATCAGGGAAACTTTATAAAACCTAAAAGCCACTACAAATTAGATTCCATCTATACCAAATATCCATTAGATGTTCACAAATGAACCACTCTAATTTCAAAATACTTTGTCTTTCTGTCAAAACTCTGGCTTGAGTGAAAAGCGCTTTGTGCTATTAAAAAGGACCTCCATTTACTTAAAACGCAAAAAGTTGCCTTAAGCAAGGTTGTTTTCTTTTTAGATAAATCTTCTAGGGTAAGATTAGATGGCTAAGGGAATTAATAATTGCTTATGGTAGAAGCTGTCTTCTACAGATGGCTGGTTTGAATTCAGATTAGCCATGACCAAACAGTGTTATCCTCATTTCAAAATAAAGTACAGTCATAACTCAAAATGATGCTGCTTGCATCTGTGTTATCACACAGTACTTGCGTCATTATGGTAGCATGCTGTACTTCTCATGCCACTGTAAATGAAATTTATTCCCTTAGCCTAATGTCCATCATAAGTTTCATAATTTGCCCCTTTATTTCATATAATATTTTCATTTTCAGAGAGCACCAGAGTTGTAAGAGGGACTAGATGACTCATGGAGCTGATTCTGCTGTAAATGCTCTTAAATGGGTTAAATTCATAATGAATGGAAAATAAACATCACTACTTGCTGACATGATTTTCTGTTACCTACACCTGACCACTAGCAATGCCTTTAAGCATGACGAAAATGCGTGATATGGCAGAAGATGCCAGGCTGCCTGAGGCTCTTTTATTAAATTCATAAGACAGATCACAAATGACATTATTTCATTGCTCTCACCACCACTGTTTATCTCCACCAGTGCTCAGTATTGCCTGCCAGTTCCTTCAGAAGAAATCTGGAAACAGTTGAGAAGTGACTTCCAAGGCAATAAATTAACATCCCTAGTCCTGTAACTGGAAAGAAAACCAGACAGGCTCTACTCAGGCTGATTGTTGCTAATCCAACACAATCCAAGGTGAGAAAAATAAGAAATCCCTATTTGTGACTTCCAGGGATCTTTTTCCTACTTATAAATTTGTTGATTAACAATACTGGTTTTGTCCAACAGTGTCGAATTGCTACCCCTGTGCCTATGCCATGGTTATTTTTTTAATTTTAATAAATATGCCTATTTGTTTTTTTAATGTTTGGGAAACATCTTACTCACCAAGAAACTCCATATACAGCTTTTACATTATTTAACCCCTTATAAATTGCCAAACTGGGCATCTATTACAGTATTACAACATTACACAACACTATAGGTGAGATTAAGAACCCTGGTTAGATTTTTATTCTCTTCAAGTTGCAGCAGTACTTGCTCACAGTTGTTACAAGCAGTCATATATGTAAAAGCCACTTGGTGCTGGTAGTTATAAAGAAAAGATCAATAGAGCAAGCAGAGTTGTCTTGGCCAGTGCAGCATATCAGAGAGTGAAGTGTAATTTGGCCTTGTAGAACAACATGAGAACTTGGCCTCTTGGAAAAATACCTTCCCAAGAGAACGTGAGAATTTACATTTATATCCTCTTCTATGGGAAAGAAAGAGGGCTCTTTATATGCTGGATTCCATTATCAAGAGGTGTCCAAGATCTTGAAAATACCTACAACAGAAAGATCTGGCCATGGAACAATTATAAAGTGAAAGTGGGGAAATAACTGAGACATTCACTTGTTATTATAGAATCATAGAACGTTATAAGCATTTCTGTTCCATTTGTTTCACAAGCTCCACTTAACCGAGGCAGTCCATGGAAAGCAGCTGAGCTAAATACAAGCAATGACCAAGTTGACTCATAAATGCTCAAGCAGAGTTGCTCACTCATCAACCAGGTAGCAAGTCAAACTTTCTCCAAATGACAGTAACAGTAAAGACAAACTCTGTTATTACAGCATAACACAATTTCAGCACCAAAAAGGATTCAGACAAGTATAACCCTTTAACTGATTGCTATCATTTTAATAACTGTCATCATTTATGTAACTAAAAGACAAAAAGAACACCATAGTCTGAGTAGTATACTTCTGATAGGAAGCTTGTAAGATTCACTGTCCTCTGTATTTGAGTTGAAATTCCTTCAGGAAAGGCAGGGAAGGGGCTTTCTCATACCATCTAGGTGCAAGGGAAATTTGAACATGCACAAGCTGCACCACAAAGAGCTACTACTCTGCAGTCAACCAAAATAATAACTTCCTAGGAAATACTTTACCATGGCATCTTAAAACGTTTTTAGCTGTCATCTTGCTGTGGAGAAAAGCCTGACTTAACCACTTAGTCTTCCCTGCATTTAGTACTAGGTACTACAGTGCAGGTACTTGCGCTAGGTAGCAAACCATTGTAATGCTGAGTCTCATACCTGGAAGCCAGTACTGCTATAAATGACAAGTCACAGAACCCCAAATGGCTCTTTTGCTACATGCATAGTGTGCATAAATATGCAAGAATGAGCCACTGTCCCTAAGCCTTGTATCTCCTAGACACAAAAATCTGCAGTGTAGTTTCTAGAATATAACTGTAGGCAGGATGGAAATTGTATCATGAGAATATCTAGGGAAGCATATGTAAAACAAAGAGCAATTGCTGTGTTAGAAAGCGCTCAGGTTAGAATCCAGCACAAGAGTTGTATAGGTTTCAGAAATAAAATACCTTAAATAGTGCTAAAAGATATTAACTAAATGTTGGCTTTGCATAGGGAACAGTCATTATTTATTAAGCATCAGATTAAGAAACTTTTTAAACAAGTGATAGTCAAAGGACTCTTACTGCTTTATGTACCAAACAGGCTGGTTTTCCCAACCAGCTTGGTCTGGCTTACAAAGAAAACACAAAAAGCTTTCAGATGGAGTAAGTTTATAATCAATGAAAACACCTCCAGAGAGAAAGAAAATTCAGTGAGAATTTTGTTTAATATTTAACTTCAAAGAAAAGATAATGTCAGGGGACTAATAGCAATTGAGGCCTAAGATAGGGTGTGAGAAGGAATTACTTCTGTCCATTATCTCCCTTGTAACTGTCTTTCTGTGCCTCTATTCTTCACACTTTGGCTACATGATCTGATTGAATCCTAAGCTTTGGGGACATGGTGGCTTTGGTACTATAGATAGCATTTATCTAGTATAAAGGGAACCTGTAAAGCCTTTTAGTGTTTTTTGCAGCATTGATTATAAAGATATAGTTCCTTATCTGTACTACGGTTCATTTGTAACCATTTTAATGGCATCCACAGAAATGACTAATATTAACTTCCTTTCAGGACTTCAGCACATCTGTTGCAGCCGTGATGAAGCCAAAAAGCTAATGCTTTTTAGGCATCCCTAGAACACCTCCAAAGCACTATCAAATTAATATCCCTTCTGGCAAACAGTATGCCAGAGGAGGTCTGGAAAATTACTCACATATATGGCATTGTAGAGAAATTCATAATTTTTTTAAATAAACTAGAGGATAACAATTTGAAATAATCTATAAAAAATCTTTTCTCCTTTGTCATAACTATGTTGTAGCTCTGTACACAATAACACTCTGGGTTTGGAAGTTTATAGACTCTCAGAGACCTCCCAGTCTCCAGCTAAGAGCTACCTATGGTTTTTTTGACTTCTGGAAGAGGAACAATGTGGGACAGTCCTTCCTTCCTCCCTCCATCTTTCATAGAATAGAATCATAGAATAGTTAGGGTTGGAAAGGACCTTAAGATCATCTAGTTCCAACCCCCCTGCCACAAGCAGGGACACCTCACACTAAACCATGCCACGCATGGCTTCATCTAACCTGGCCTTGAACACTGCCAGGGATGGAGCAATCACAACTTCCCTGGCCAACCCATTCCAGTGCCTCACCACCCTCACAGCAAAGAATTTCTTCCTTAGATCCAATATAAACTTCCCGTTTAAGTTTGAACCCGTTACCCCTTGTCCTGTCACTACAGTCCCTAATGAAGAGTCCCTCCCCAGCATCTCTATAGGTCCCCTTCAGATACTGGAAGGCTGCTCTGATTTCTCCATGCAGCCTTCTCTTCTCCAGGCTAAACAGTCCCAACTATCCCAGCCTGTCTTCATACAGGAGATGCTCCAGTCCCTGATCATCCTCGTAGCCTCTTCTGGANCTGATTTCTCCATGCAGCCTTCTCTTCTCCAGGCTAAACAGTCCCAACTATCCCAGCCTGTCTTCATACAGGAGATGCTCCAGTCCCTGATCATCCTCGTAGCCTCTTCTGGACTTGTTCCAACAGCTCCATGTCCTTTTGATGTTGAGGACACCAGAACTGCA
>NDXB01016552.1:0-45169 GCA_002631895.1 Agapornis roseicollis
GTCAAAACACAGCTACTAAAGAGAAGAAAAACTGACTGCAACTGCTGAACCCAGGACAATATGCTGTAGCATAAGGTACAATTTGTCCTTTAGAAACTCAGATGGACTGAATATCTAATAAATGGACAACAGTTTGTTAGATGTTAAGTCCCTGTGGACTGCTTTCTTTTTTGACTAGCATTGTCTTCGACTATAGATCAAAGCCTTTGTATAAGCCACGTGATTTTAGTAGAGTTCTTTATGGATTTTTACCTTCACAAGAAACCTGATCTGACAAGCTGTGGAAGATGAAATACTGGATATTAACTTAAAATACCTCAATCATTTTGTCTTTCAGAATTGCCTGTGTAGAAAGAATCTTAACACCAGTTGTGGTTGCACCAAACTGAGCACAAACTTTACTGCTGCACAAGGCAGTAAGTAATCTGACTGATATAAAAGACCACCTTGGAACCAGCCTGCAGGGCTACACTGGTAACAGGGATTATTTTGTCAGTCATTGAAAATGAAGGCTTTTAATGCTCCAATTTACACTGCAATACAAAGACTCAAATGCTGTGAATACAAATCTTATTTGCAGCTATTGGTACCAAGGAGAGGCATGTAAATCAATCCACCATGAGGCTGCACCACAGTCTGTGGGAGACTGAAGCTCTTGCTGCCTTGATTTGTAACAGCTTCTCCTCCCTCAAGGCATGACTAAGCTTCCACCCATATTCTTAGCTGATGTATTTCTTTATGGATACAATTCCATAGAAGTACCTAATTATAATGAGCAAGTATTTAGAAATGCTAATATAGAGCTTAAACTTCTAGGAAAGTGTATATAATCATAATGGACTGGCATGTCAAAAATCACAGGAGATCCTGTACTTCCAAGAGAACTGAATCACAACAAACTGGCACATAAGAAAGCTAAAGAAGCCCCCTCAGTGAAGTTTTAAAGACTTAATTCAGTTACCTGTGTTAAACATTAGCTTCAGCACAGCCGTGTCCAATTTCAATCAGGGAAGGCAAAAATCAAACCAATTTCCTATGTACAAGCCTTTCAGATACTATGACTTTACATGATGCATCCTGTGCTTTTAAATACCAGTTTGATTGAAATTTCTCTCAAACTAGAAAATCTCACTCCGAGACAAAATCCTTCCATACACGTTGCACATATGCAGCAAAAGACAGAGATGGTTTTGAGCAGAAATCTTACTAGCACCTCCATTTCATTTGGGAATGACTGTCTTGCAGCACTTAGAATAAAAAAATAATGTAAAGTCTCATTTTTATAAGCATGTGCACCTTGAAGGCTACTTGTTACACACCAAGGACCTTCCCATCCACTTCAGTATCAGAATTTCATTTCTGTTCCATAATCCAAAAAGTATCAGAAAGAACAGCATTAACCAAACTGTCAGCATCCAGCTAAGAACTAAACACCACTGAAAATCCAGTCAGAGGGAAGCAATATTCATTCTCTCCATCCTAAGAGACACTAGAATAAAGGCTATGGACAAGACTCTCAATATAGCATCTTTCTCTCACTGATTTTGTAAAGAGAATATAAAAATGACAATCCATTTTATATTTGCAGCTTTATTTGACAGTGACTTAAAAGTTTTGGTAATACAATTTTTTTTATACAAAATCGATACAATGAGAAATAAACTTCAGAGGTTTCCTAGAGCAGATTATAGGCTCTAAACTCATGAACAAATGTACTACATAGAAAAAGGTAACTTTATTCAAAGTCTTGCTTGCAGACCAGCACCAAGTGATCCTGAAAATGTAGTTTTAATCCATGTGCCAAACAAGCCCAAAGCCCACCCACAACCTTGCTTCCTAAGAAAGCAAAGTCTCATTGCAGTTGTTCTTCCTCACTGTATTTTGAATTTAGAGGAGCAGTTGTGACTGTTCACAAGAAACTGACCGAGACTTCCAGCAATATCTTCAGTGAGTAAGATCAACTTTTACATACCTAGTATTCTGAAGTTTTTTAAGGAGTCACGAACAAGATATGTGGACAAAACTCTGTGAATTGCAATTTCCAAAGAACTCGGAAGTCCATAAAATGACCAAACAAACCAAATCAAATCAATAATCCCAAGCCCTGTAACAGTTCCTCTTAAGCTATTTTGTTTTAGCAGGTCAATTTCACAGATCTTGGGATCACTAGTTATTTTTATTCCTGTACCTGCAGTACCTCAAAACCCCATCATACAAAGCAGCAGCATTAATAGGACTCAGAGGAAGAAGGAGCTAAAACCAAAATAAATCTATACAGCCCTACATTCTTTCACCATTCTTATCACCTCAAACTCATCTTTATTTTTACCTTTGTTTGTACTGCAGTTTCTCAACTAGAAAATCTATTGTGAGAACAAACTTTCTCATTATACATACAGTTCCTCAAGCATCCCATTTGGGGGCAACTGCACAATGTGGCTTCATGCCATCTTTTTAGGCACAGGAAAAATGCCATTCCTCAGATATTGAGGCTGTAGAGAGCTACCAGACAGAAGCAAAATATTACTACTCCAACTGTGAAAATAACTGCAACTGTAATTCTTACACTCTCTGCATCCCACAAAGCAAAACGTTTCTGCATCACGCAGTTTCATGACGCTCTGTAGAAGACTGCATGGCTGTTTTCTGCTTGGTTTGCTTCTTACTTTATGATTCCTGGGCTCACAATCTGACTTGGCTTATTGTGGCCATTCATGCAGGTGTGCTAGGAACAGCATCAGCGTGAAAGGATGCTAATCCAGTAACATGAGAAAATCTGCCACTTTAAGTATTCCCTAGAAATTGGAACTTTCCCTAGAAATTCCACTTGTTTTTCTGGGCTTTCTGCCTTTTTCTTTCATCTCTGACACATCCCCCAACCCCCCTTTATTGCCATTCTCCACCCTGTGATACCACTGTAAACAAATCCCAGTGACAGAATAATCAAGTTTCAACAGTGAAAAAGAAAAAAAGCACCATACCATTAAGACTTTGTTTCTTCAGTAAAGTTACAGCAGCGTTTAAACACCAACGCCTCACCCATATTATTGCTTAAAACCTCACTCCCAGGTCCTCTGTATTAATGTACTCTGCAATGCTTTGGATTCCGATATTAAAACGAAAGAGATATTGAACATACGCAATCACAGGATCACGGGCAGTAGTTTCTGTGAACTTCTAGCTACATAAATTGGTGTGTAGCAGACCTACTTTGTGCCTGGTGACATTTACAATACAAATTTAGCTCAGTGAGGCTGACGAGTCACCCGCTATTCACTGGCACTGAACATTTTTGCCATAGCCACCTCTTCCAGCATCATAGTCTTGTCGATATTCATCTCGGACCTTACAAAGGAGGGAAAAAGGGAATTCCAGTAAAGACAAATTAAAACAATGTCTCAAAAACTATTACAACATCAAAATAGTCAAAACGAGTTCACAACAAGTGGGCACAAGTAGCTGACTGACAAAAGAGAAGGCTAAGCACATAATGCAGAAGGCCAGAACACAGCATAAACCAACTTCCTTTTTAACAATGCCCGGGGGGGGGTCTTCAATTACGGCAACCCAAGGGAAGATGGGCAGCCTCATGCTTCAGGAGTAAAAGCATCTGCTACCTGCTCACCTTCAGGTAAACTAGGAGCTGTGTTCCTGACAGCCTTACATTTTCTGGGCTTATTTTAAGTGCTGTCTCCCCAGGCAGCCACAAAGTTTCTGAAAGTTCTTTCAATTAAATACACAAAAAAGTTATTTATTCTTGGTGGATAACATCATCATTAAAAAGATGTCTTAACAATGACCTTGAAGTTACTATTTTTTAAGTTGTTCCGAGTGTATTCATTCAAAACCCAGTAATTTGGCAATGTCAAATTAAAATCTAGACTGTACAACAACCTACCTGGCCCCCTGATCTTCCACGACCATATTGTCTACCCTCCTTAAATCCTGCATCCCAGTCTGTCCTTATGATCCTGTCATCAAGTCTGGTTCCATTGATGTATCGCATTGCATTTTCAGCATCTCCTCTTGCATAATACCTTAGAAATAAGTTAATGAAAAAAAAAAGGGGGGGGGGGCGCTTCTATTTTCAACATAGGGAAAATCAACATTGAATGGGCCACAAAACCAAGTCTTTGCTTGAATCAGGTTCTTGCTCAGTTAGCTTTAAAAGCAACTGCTTTTATGAAGCTATATAAGCTAAGAAAACTGCTAGTGAAACAGCAATGTGCAGGAGCTCAAAAATACCAAAAATGCATATATTGGATCAAGTTCTTCAACTACACTCACTTGTAAAAGCACAAAGCTCTATTAGCAAAGCAATAATGCAAAGCGCCACACATTCTTTGCATGGCAAAGCACATGCTCTGTTGACGTGGCAAACTTTCACCATTTTGGTGACTCTGCTGGAACCAGTAACAGAATGATCTTCAAAGAGACTTGAATGTAACAAAGCCAACACATTACAGGGATGCCACATAGCAACAGAAACTATGGGTCCGATTGTATGCAAAAAAAGACCTCTTTACTTGAGCACTGAGAATACGCTTTTACGACAGAGGCCAACTACCTAACAAGTGTCTGGCTGAAAGCATGAGAGTGGAAGCGAGCCAAGAACCCCCACTCGACGAGCAGGGATGTTAGAACGGCAGAATCGTTCAGGTTGGAAAAGACCTTGAAGACAATAAATAACCTGGCCGGCCCCCTCTCTTCCAGGACTCCCTCGCACGCTTTGGCAACCGAGTAGCTTTATCCTCGGGTCACGCCCCGTGACCCGGAGCCCGCGGCCCAGCCCCTCCCGCCCCCCGCCGCAGCGCCCACCGGGCCCGGCCCGCAGAAGGATACTCCACGAAGCAGAAGCCGCAGGGAGTTTTCTTCACTTTGTCCAGCCCCATGATGACCTTCTTGATGTCGCCGCTCTTACCGAAGAGCTCATGGATCTGCTCCTCCGTGGTGTAGAAGGAGAGGTTCCCCACGTACAGCGTGCAGCTCTTCCTCAGCAGCCGCTCCTGATCATACCGCGTGCCCTGAGCCGCAACGACAGCGTTACCCGACGACAACCGGGCCCGACCCAGGCGTTCCGCGCGGCCCCCACCCGCCGCGGCGGCGCCCCGCTCACCCGGAAGTGCTGGTCCCGGTACTGGCTGAGGTCAACGTAAGAGTCGCTGCGCAGGACGCTGAGCGTGTCCGCGGAGCACATGGCGGCGCCGCCGCCCCTCACCACCGGCCCTGCACGCGCCGCCGGCGGCCACTACGCGGTCAGCCAATAGCGAGGCGGGCCACGGCCCTCGCGAGAGCAGGCGGGGCAGGGCGCAGGTGTGGGCTCTCGCGAGAGGGCCGGTGTGCGGCGGGGCGGGATGGTGCTGCGGCGGGTGCTGCTGGCGCTGCTGAGCAGCCCGCAGGTGGTGCAGCGGCTCTCCGAGTCCCGGCCCGTCCGCGCCGCCGCCCGCCTCACCGCCGCCGCCATCACCCGCGGGCAGATCAGCGCCCAGCAGGCGGCCCGGGGCCTGACCCCTTGCTTGCTGCGCCTGCGCGACGCCGTCCTCGCGGAGCTGAAGGGCAGCGCGCGGGGCTGGCCATGGCCCCCAAGACGCGGGTCGGGACAGGGTGGCCGCCCCGGAGCTGCGCCCTGAGCGCTGTGGAGTCGGAGCCAGCAGCCGGCACAGGACCCCTCCACGAGGAGAAAGAAACCGCCGGGCGCTGGAGAAGGAGCGCAGCGGAGCCGGCAGCGGGCGGGCCCCGGCGCCTGCGTGACGGGCTTCCGGCGGCGGCAGGGCCCCCACAGCCTCTCCGGGACTGGTCTGCTCACGGGCGCGCTGCGGCAGCCGCGGAGGACCCGGCGTGACCCCGGCCTGCGAGCTATGGACTGAGGCTGCTGCTCCGCAACACCGCGCGTCGCCAGGAGACGTCTCCGCGTCTGAGCGTGAGAACGGGAAGCGCGGCGCTCACCGGTGCGATGGGTTCTCCTTTCACAGTCAGCGTGCGCTGTCCGCAGTACTCGGTAACGGGCAAGGCGGCGGACTCGCATTAAACATCGTCCAGAATACTGTCGGGATTGTCACTTTCAGCGCTCAATAAGAAACTCGAAATAAAGCCGTATTTGTCACAGGAGTTCCTTTAACAGTTTCTGTCTACACATTAGAAATACTCTACATTTAATACAGCTTTGATACAAAAAGAGGTCTGAGTGTCGATGGTGATGGATAGGACAATCGCCCATTTTACAGGTATGTAAAAGAGATTCAGTAGTTACAACACAACTCAAATCTGTGGTAGCAAGAAGGGTTTACAGGGAATAAATGGCCAATGGAGCCATCCTAAATATAAATATGGAAAAGAACATATCCAGCATATTTGATGCACCGGGCTGGTTTACTTGAGTGGCTGTATCTAACAACATCTACAAGACTAAAGTAGTTAACACCCTTTCGTTGCACGTTTCAGTATTTAATCCACCTGACTAAAAACTGAGGGGGTGATTTCCATTATTTGTATCACCCCGGGTGGAAAGAATCTTGTAAATCATCTGAGATACAGTTTCCAGCATTGCTGGTAAAATTAAACTTCCCACCAGCAAAGATTTAGGTGTGCACAGATGGAAAGCCTGCATCTAGTTGGTGAGACAAAACCGGTGTATTTTCAGTCTGAATTAGTATTCGTGGTCCAGGTTCTCTTCCTGGCTGCATCACAGTGCAGTGATGGAGAAGTCAATGTGCTGTGGGAGGTGCTCCATTGCATCCCTGAAGTTTCAAGATCAACCCCACTGAGATGGCCAGAGGTCACGAGTCTTATAATTTTAAAGACTTAAGCTGTTAAAGAAACCTGGGAACAGTAAGCAGGAAATGGAGTACCAGCTGTGGCACATGGCTGTCATCCCAGTGTACAAGAGCAAAAAAGGAAATTAACATGAAAAATACATTTGGTGTCACAATGTTTTCACAACTACTTTCGCTACTTCAGGAGTCACCAGTACAAAGATACATTCACCCCTGTTACCCCCCACCTGCAGAAACACGCACCTCTAATTTACAGGCCTGCCAATAATGAGGGATGAAGGATGTGGGATGAACATGTAGGGGAGACAACACAAAATGCTTTACAAGAGAGAGAGAGAGAGAGAGAGAGAGAGAGAGAGAGTTACCTTCCTTAAAAACCTAGAGGTATGTGTAGCTTGGAAGATAAAGGTAAATCCTTCAGCGGGATTTTTCCTTGCTGCCCTTTAGATCCTGGAATCAACCTGTATTACTATCATCTGTTGACAAGCTGGCTCATAAGCCATTATGTAAAGCTGTGTGGATGAAGAACTGCAACAAGCATTACTACCTTTGTGAGCAGAGAGAATTCCAGTGTAAGGTTCATTCACAGAGAGAGGCTTGGCCTACAAATTACATGTGTTGGGATGTGTCTGATCCAGAAGTTCACACTGGCAAACCTAAACATTGTTAGTAGTACTATACTATTAAACATACACATCATTCCTAGCTGAAGCTCAGTTATTTGTATCACACTTCCACATTAGACTGCTCTCCAGTAGAGAGCCAGGAAGTCATAAGCTGATTTAATGGGGAGCAGTTTCTAAAGGGGAGGGGGGCATAGGGGTTGTGGTGCTTCCCTTGGATACTCACATGCTCCCCTGCAGCAGAACTGGGGGATCTCTAGCCCTGCAGTGAGCCAGTTTGGAGATCCATCTGGTCAAATGCATACAAAGGATCAAATCCCTCCAAGTGGCCTGTTCTCTGTCTCTGCAGCTCCTTGAACCAGCTCACTGCAGGGCCTGCCCTGCACTGTTGATGGTGTTGGAGCCACGATGGAGCAAGGAAAGCTGCAGGATGTGCAGCAGGAGCACGCATGGGGAGGACTGCCCAGTCTGCAGTAGCTAAACAACAGATTGGCTTAATTCATCAGAATGCAGCACTCTCAAGCTGCTCCTTGCAATACCTGTATCTACAAGAACAGAAGCGCAGCAAGAAACAAAACAGGCAAAGCTTAGATTTCAGGATTTAAGCACAAGTACATAGGCTGAAGCACCATCCATGTTCTAAATCAGATTCTGTCAGATCAGTGCTGGGGATTTTTCAAGACAGAGCGACCCAAGCCAGTATTAGAGTGCTGGTGCTTACACTGTCACTGCAGCCTGATCTAATGACTGAGTGGGGACTCCTAAGAGCCTAAAAATAAAACCTTTGTGAGACAGACTGGCTTTTCTCCAGTCCTGTGACCTCTGGCAGCTAAGTTAATACCTGCTATCATTAAAAAACACAGTT
The DNA here is from genome assembly GCA_002631895.1 of Agapornis roseicollis. Taxonomy (NCBI): domain Eukaryota; kingdom Metazoa; phylum Chordata; class Aves; order Psittaciformes; family Psittacidae; genus Agapornis; species Agapornis roseicollis. The sequence goes on from NDXB01016552.1 coordinate 8,262, forward strand.
CACAAACCTTCTGTCAGATTATGAGAACTTTCGAGAATCTCACATGGAAAGTGCTAAGCTTGAGTCACAGTTTTGGTGGGTTCTGAGTTCATTCCCTCCTATCAGGAAAATTACACAAGTTCCCATGAAATACCACAGAAGCCGAATAACTCAAATTTTTAGCAGGTTCTAGCAAGAACTGGCTCTACTGGCAAGGGTAAGGGTATGAATAAAGAGACCTGAGGGGGGGCTTCCAATGCCACTACTCATGCTGAAAGTGGGTCCGTAAAGAGGACGGTCTCACAGCACCTTTGGGGAGCACCCAAGTGAAGTGACAGACTAAAACCTTGTTTTCCTAAAAACTAAAGGCTCTGCTGATTTCTGCCTAGCTGAAGGATGTACAGTCCTAACTGACTTCTCCAATTTCTGCTTAATAGGAAGGGTATGTGTGGTGGGTCTTCCATTGATAAGTGTGGAAATATCAAAGTCTCGTTCAAGAATGAGACGCCACATTTTGTAATTGTGGCTCTGATTGTACCAGGGATTACAACAAAAACATGGCAGTCTTTGCAGGTAAAATCATTTGCTCGCTGCTCTACTATCTGGCAGAGGGTTTCTTCTTCAGACCCAGCCATATCAATGACTTCTATATGTGTGTCTCTCTTCTTGATATTAAGCAGAGATCGAGGAGGCATGTAGGTGTGAGCAAAAAGTAAAGTGTAGTGCCTTGGGTGGCTTGAGGACTCTGGAGAATGCACGAGTTGCTCCAAGTGAAACAAACATGGTATCAGTCCTCCCTGGTGTAAGCACCCAAACAGCAAAGCCCCAAGAATATTGAAAATAACAATGATGCATTTCCACTTCATAGCTCTGTTCTGTGACGTGCTGAACAGGACTAATGGCAAGATGAGAGGAATGAGAAACCGAGGTTCTTGGTGACTGAATAGAGAGAGAAATGCCAGAGGAACAAAATAAAACAGCAGTAATGTTGGCTTGCCCTTGGAAAGCACTAAGAGCCCAGATGACCCATGGGAATATGATTTGATCCGTATTAACTGACAGATATATTGCTTTAACATTTTACAACCAGCACCAATGGCCAGAAGATGCAAGATCCCAAAGAGCATCATTCCATTGACTGTAAAATGTGTAACTCGTGGGTGACTTCCATGCAGTGCAAGATTACGAGGATTAAGATTATAACTGAGAAAATTGAAAGGGGTTACTATCATTTTCTCATTTAATTGACCTATTACATCAAATAGACTGTTATTTTTAATGTTGTAGAGGTTGTCTAAGCCCATGGTGGTGAAATAGAAGGTGTCAGCTGTTATGAAAACAACAGCAGTAAAACATGCACATAGGACAAGCTTCAAAAAGTGGTTTATGACAGTTTTAATGCTCCTTTGAGAGTCAACAATGAAACTTGCCCAGTAAAGCAGGGGCATTAGAGCAAATGCCAAAAAGGTTGGCCTGTTGAAAAACCCAGCAGTTGTTACAATACCTATGAGGGGGCTGCTTGTAGGCTCCACTAAGCTGCTGTCAGGCTTTCTTGAGGAAACCAATACCATCAGAAGAGCGAAGAGAAGTCCTTCAAGTGTGTTGGTAAAGGTTCTTGTATAAAATACCAGAGTGACATATGATCCAGCAAGAAGCACCAGTGCTTTCCACCGATCTGCTTCCCAGGAAGGAGCTAATCGATAAACACTATAGTCAAGTGTGAAAGAAAAGATTGTAAAGAGAAGGCGAGGTGATACAAGAAGGGTGTAGCTGTTGATGCAACTTGAACATATGCCCAGCTGCTGCAAAGACTTGATCACCCAGTAGGTAATGCCAGAAGTCATTAGCGGGAAAACAACTGTCCTGCAAGGAGAGCTGGAAAGGAACTCCCAAGGGTAATAGACTTGTAGGTTTAAAATATCCCCTATAAAGGAAGAAAAAAAAAATACATAGATACATAACATATTTTATTTAGTAAGTGAGCATTATGGATACAACTTACTATGGGAGGCATCACGATGCAGAGCAGTCCCTGAACTTCTGAGACAGGAGTCAACCCTGAAACGTTTAGGAGGGTACAACTGGTTTGTACAGTTCTCAAGAACAGAAGGTCAGCCCGTTGGGGTGGGAGGGTTTCGGGCGCCGGTTGCCTTGGGCAGCGCACAGCAGAAGCAGCACCCCCAGACGGCAGACCCGGAGCTGCCGTGCCGCACGGGCTGCGCTGTAGCGGCGGCGGCCGGTTTGCCGCAGGTGAAGGTACGAGCCGGGTACGCGCCCCTGCATTCCGCTGTTCCGCGGAGCCCCCGCTGTGGGGCCGCCCACCCGCGTGTGTGGCCCACGCACCCGCACCGGAGGCCGTCACCACCCTGCGCCACGGCCGACCGGAGCGGAGCTGGCGGAACCGTCCCTTGCCGCCACCGCCCTCTGAGGGCCCGCGGCGCAGCGCCCCGCCCCATCCCCGCCCGCCGCCTTACCTGCCATCACCTCGGGCGACTGAAAGAACTCGTCGGGGTGCAGGTATCCGGCCTGCGGCAGCAGGCACCAGCCCGCCCGCAGCGCGGCCAGGAGCGCCCACAACTCCCTGGCCCCCATGCCGGGCTGCGGCCGCAACGAGACTGAGCCGCAGCCGCCGCCGGCAGGGGGCGCGCACAAGCTAGCTGAGGCGCCGCAGCGGACAGCCGGCGCATGCGCAGCACTCTCCGCCCCGCAGGTGCAGCGGCGGCAGCGCGCCCGGAACAGGCACGGGAAACGGCAGCGGCCCCAGCTGGGTGAGTGTCCGGCAGTAACGGGGCTGCGGCTGCGGCACAGCCCCCCTCCAAACCGACCCTGAGCTCTGCCCCGCGTCAGCTGAGGGCAGGGAACCAATGATTTCCCAGAACAGCGAGGAAAAAGAGGAGTTTAGGGATCAGGCTGAACTCCAGATGAACTGTAATTCTCACGTTTATTTGTTAATTTAGCTTATTTACATTATCATCTGGTTCTATAAGGGTTTTATTACACTGAATGTCTTTTGATCCCAGGATCATGAGGTGATAGCTGTAGTCAGGAGAATGCTGCCTGCCAGCAACACAGCAACAGCTGTTGTTATTGCAGCTAAAGATAAAACCTGAATGCTACAAGCCAGTAGATACAGAAACGGTTAATCCGAATGTGAACTGTTTTCACTGCCAGTGAAATAAGTGTTTTATGCACAGGAACTCAAGGTAACCCCACATGGATAAAAGGAGGACAAATACAAGTTTCTTGATGGAGACTGCATCAAATTGAAGGTCATAGGCATCTCTCCCAAGCAGTGAGCATTGGTTGAGGAAAGCCAGCAAGCTCAGTGGATGCATGCATTTGGCTTTGTTCTTTTCTCTGCCAACTGGTAGTCCCCTCCAAGAATCTGTGGCCTTGTCATCCAATGACTTTAGAGATTCCCCCTACATTCGTCTGCTGGAAGGTGGGGGGCCTTGCCTGTGGCTGAAGCTGTATTCTGGACTGCAGCTTGTCTCTGTCCAGAGCCTGTCTTCCGTGCACTCAGCTCTTCTGGCAGCAGAGCTCAGGAGGAACTGCTGCCCCCAGCAAGAGTAGAATAGGATAAGCAGGGATGTAGGAGTCTGAGCATAACCAGCCGAGAGGCCAGTGGGAATTCGCTAGACAAGATTTTTGATAAAGCCCTCCAAGATGCAGAAATTCTTCTACAGGTCACAAACTCGGTATTCATCTAACAAACACCACCTGGGAACCCTCCAGCCAAGGGTGGTTCAACATGAGCAAAAAAAGGCAGAGATGCCCCAGGTTTTGACTGGTCTTGTAAACCACGCTGACACTGCATTGCTGGCCTCTGCCCCAAATCCCACCCCATCCATGCAGACAGGGGCAGCTTCCAGCCCCAGCCCACTCCCTTGACGAGCAGGTGCTGTTAGCACGTGCCCTACAAAGAGGCAGGAAGAGGCATTAGAATGTCAGCACAACGTATTATCCAAACAGCTGCTATGAACAAAAGGTGGTAGGGCAGAGGTGGTCTGGGTGTTGCTATTTAGACCACACTAGTTTGAGCATTGTGTCTGACATAAAATAAGTAGGGGAATGACAGTAGCCATGAGTAGGTATTGTCTTATCTTATTACTTGCTCCGGAGCACTGTGGTGTTTGCATCCCTTCAAGGGACTCAATATATTCACTCCCCAGCCATTCTGCGTATGTCCTTCTCTCTCCTACTGGCATGATTGCAACAGCAGAATCCATAAAGATCAGGTTTTTTCCTTGAAAAGCTGAAGAATCAAACATCTTGAATCCATTTCCATTGCTGCTATTTCCAAAGTAGACCTGAAAACAAACCAAACATTTCAGCATTTTGCAAGCAAGACAAGGTGCCACATTCTCCTCAGACAACACGAAAGATGACAGGAACTGTTCTGTAGGTAAAATATTCATGCACAGTTGCAGGATCTCTCTTATGCGTTTGCTTTTAGACGCTCCAGTAGATTAATACAGAATTCTGCCACTGGCAATGACAAGAACAGCATTTGTGATTTTGTGGGGTTTTTTCAGTTAATATCTGGAAGGGGCTGTATTAAAAACAAAAAGCCTAAGTATTGTGTAATAGAGGGTTTGGCTGCACAGGAGTTACAGAAATTACTGAAGCATAACATGGAGGTACTCAGTACTGCTTTTAAACTGGTTATCTTCAGTACTGACAGGAACCTAGCTGTGGCAGCCAGGCATGATATTACTATATGGTTTACCCTGTACATGGCTGCAGCTTAAGCATACCCAGCAACATTCTGTTGTAGTCCTAGGAAAATTCCAGGAGGGAACAAGTGTTAGCATGTGCTCCATTTCTTGTAGATTTCAAAGTCATGCAGTTTGGGAAAACATGTCCAGCTCCATAAAAATCACTACTGAAACCAGTGGCTGGGCAAAAAGTTGAAATAAATCCCTCCTGCAGCAGGGTGGTTTTACTACAAGAATTACACGGGCTGTATTTTACCTTCTCCATCCCACTCAAACAAAAGGGCTCTCAAAGGGCTCTGTGCAGTGCAGATACTGCTGGTACCATGATGCAGCGGTTGTAATATGGCAGTATAGTCCTGCTGTCTTCATCCTTGGTCTCAGACCATCTATAACTCCCCCATAGTATAAAGGGATTATTAATACCTGGGCTTTGTCCAGTAGTCCAAATAGGGCAAAAACACTGGTGTCTTTGTGAACCATAACGGCCTGAGCTGGCACCTGAGCCAGGTGACACTCAGCAAACTGGGTGACTTCAGCACGGGCACCATTTGGACACAGTAACTGGAAATCACTGGACTTTAAGTTTTGAGCCCAACTGTCAGTGTTTTTACCTGAGAAAAAGAAATTGGCCACTTGTCACTTACTGAATGGTTTAGAGCAAAGAAACTCAGGAAAAATAACTGAATAAAGAGATAGGCAGATCTAAGTACCATCTGTGTTCTCAAACACTGTCGAGTGCTTCACAAAGGCCACATCCCCAGAGTCCTGTGCCAGACACCTGTAGGAAATGAGATGAAAAAAATTAATTCAAAGTGTTTTCATGTGAACCGCTTTTTTTCCTAGCAACTGACAGGTTTAGAATTTTTTTACATACATTCCTGCAAACAAATGCAGGACCCTAAGTTAATAAGCAAAACCAGCCCTTGTTGCCTTTTGATTTGGTGACTGGCAGCTAGCTCTGTTAATCTGTGAAGTACAGCAGAGGATCCGGAGTTTGCCTGCAAGGCATGTGCCCCAGCAGAGCAGCTGGACACAACTAAATAGATCTGTAAAACGTAGCTGTCTATGTCTAGCACTTCCGTATTTGCCAGGCAGCTGCTGCTGAAGTCTCCTACCCTGCAGGAAGAAGACAGTTTGCTGCCAGCTGTTTCATGCACCGTGACCTTCAGAGGTGCAGGTCAGGAAAACAAGTGCTTCTTCCATAGCTTAAGAGTTTCAATGTCCTTGGGTATGCTTCCATATACACATGTCCAACTGTTACACAAAGCATTTATTTCACTTTATGCTGTTTCCCCCTGTACCTTTAACACATACTGTTTTGAAGAGGATCTGATATTTGAACACTGGCCATAGCTGCTTTTGCTGTTCAAAAACCTGCCTTCACATACAGCCACCAATGAGTAACGGGTAGGGAAGACCCAGCTCCTGGCTCCCCATCACTAGCCTACCACTCAAGTCATGGACTTAAAGCAGTCAGATTCTGGTTTCTGCTTGCCTGCTTCCCTGCTAAAGCTCTTTATGCATGACCTGACCACTCAGAGTGGCAGACTGTCTGTCACACTAGATTAAAGCAAGACTGGAGACTCATGACAATCTGCTTGGTCCTCACTAGGTGGGTGCCTGCTGCTTTGCAAACAGGCATATGGATTTGGTTGTCGGTCATCTGGTTGGCTGTGGGTCAGGAAGCTGGCAAAAGGCTTTAACATGAGCTAATGCCTTATGACATACCTGTATTGCTAAAGGCATTTGGGGACACACATCCCATTTACAGGAGGTGGCACCCACTGTAGCAATGATAACCACTTGTTGCTGACTGGGATTGAAAACAGATCCTCCTTGCATTTTGACAAGCTGACAGACTAAATAACAACCATACATATTAATTACCTGAAAGCTCCACTGTAGCTGTAGTAACGCTCTTGGCTACTTGCACTGCATTTATTGTTTCCGCTACCATCTCCAACACATAGTTGACAGAGTTTTGATGGGTAATTGTCCTGCTCAGCTGAAGGCACACAGCTGGCAGAGAAAAACTCACTCACAGCTGGGAAAAGAAAGCCAAACCAATATAATGAGTGAAAAGCATGAGTTCTTCACCAGAAAGCTAGTTACACTGCCATGAAGTTATAACCAATGCAGGTTTTAATAAAACGCTAGAAACATGAGTTACAGCAGCCTTTGTTTGCAGTTTGCCTACACAAACTACAGCTTCTAAAATATTTTTAAAGCACTGTTTAGCTGATTATGTAACGAAACCAAAGAACTTCCTGGGAGATAGGAAATAGGCAATGAAAATTCACATCTATGATCTGTGGTTGTAGATCCTTTTCTTGTTGAGCTACACTGCTCCATTACTAAAACCAGGTTGAAAATAAACACAATAATATTCAGGACAGGGATACATCCTATACTGCAGTGATATCTCAGAGCTGGAAGTACCACCTAGAGGGTGTTAGAAAGACACTGACATTCTAGAACAAGTACAGTGGAAGGAGAGTAGGATGCTCAGAGAGCTGGAGCACATGATTCAGCAGTTATCAGGCTGAGAGCAGCGTTTGGTCAGCCTTGACGTAAGACAACTAATAGTGTATTGCTGTCATCATCTACATAGTGGGTTTTTCAAGAAGACAGGGCCAGGTGCTTCTCAGAGATGCAGAACAAAAGGGTGAAAAGCAACAGACAAAACTTACAAGAAGGAAAATTCTGGTAAGTTAGAAGAAAGAATTTCTCCCTACCAAGGAAGGCTGAACACTGAGACAGGGGTCCAGAGAAGTTGTGTGCAATCTCCATTCTAGTTGTTACTCAGAACCTGCCCAGACATGGGCCTTAGCAATCTGATCTAACTGGACCTGCTCTGAGAATTTGACTGGACTAGATGGCCTCCAAAGTTTCCTTCCAACCTAAATTAGCCAATGATTTTGTGGTAAAGGGGAGGAACCCTTCCACATCAGATACAACATTCTCAGAATGACTTGTCCATGAGTCTACTCTGGTGGCAAACTTAAAACTTCAAATTGTTACCTTAAAAACACATCCCTTCACAAACAGATAAGCTTAATATAGAGCTATGAAATATCAAAATTACTTCCCTAATGCCAGTTTATCATTAGACTGTTAGTATATTCTCGATAGATAGTACTGTTGTCTTACCTTGAGGAATATTGCAGTCTCTGGTCTTAATAATGCCCCTCTTAATTAGTATACCAATGGGGATATTCCATCCAGCAGTTCTCCCTAGTCCTGTGTGGCAGGACTTCTTCCCTTTCAGGTCACTGATGGTGAATGCATTGGTCAGATTTCGTTTCACTAATGCCACAGCATAGTATGCATTGCTGTTGTCATCAGCTTGCAGAAAAAAACAAAACACATTACAGCTTCCCCTAACCATTCTCAGTGCTTAATGATCCTCTACAGATCCATTACGCTTATCTGTGCCAACTTCAATTGCACCAACAATCAGCTAGTCAGGAAATACGAATGTCCACGTAATTACTTTTCATTTCTACTACTTCACAGTGTTGCATTCACTTATAGCCTACATATCAGTACTGCTGTGCACCTGAACTGAATTATCTAGAGACAAACATGAAAGCGTTCATGTTAATACCAGCTCTTATAAATACAGCCCTCTGAAAAACATTTGGGTCATTGGTGATTTAGCAAAACTGCTTGAAGAAGTTATTTCTATGTGAAAACTTCAAGCTTGCATTACAATTCCCACAAGTTCTGCAGCACACTGACATTCTGCTTTAGTAACACAAGCCCTTTTGTCATTGGTGACTTTAAAGCAGGCACACTGACAGGAAGAATTTGTTTCTAACTGGAATCTACTGTGTAAATTACATATTTCTGCTTCTGCTAAAAATATTTTGATTTTGTGAATACTGTTTTTTCCCATTGTAAGGGTTTTTCTTCAGAACTGAAAAGACAAATAAATAAGTTTAAGACTCAAAACTGCCAAAGATTCAAACTGGTCCTGCAGCAGGAGAGATAAAAGTTGTCACAAACTCCCTATAGGAACCTCTCCCGTATTTATTTCCTCCTCTATCCATGATGTGAGGATAATAATTCTCATTTCCTTTGAAAACAGCTTTTCCGGCAGGGCTTGGGAACAGAGGCTGTGCTTTTAGCGCTGTTTTCAACCAACGTGGAAAAATACAGTCTGTATTTTTATTTCCTGACCTTCTTACCAGAGTAGCTTTCTCCGGCGGCTGGTACTAGGCCATGTATCTTCCCAGCTGTGTAAATATCAGCTCCACCGAGAACTACAGCATCGCTTTCCTTTTTCTGAAAAATAAAGTAGAATTTAGGACTTCTGTGAAAAAACAGCAGATCCCTTCCCTGCTACAGTAACAACTCTAGCATCACACCCGCTGCATCTCAAAGGACAAGTCTGGCAACAAAAAGCCAATACACTGCTAAAGAAACCCCCTAAAACCTGCATAAAGCATCATCAGTGAAATGGGAACAGGAGATCTAATACATACAGGCTTGAGCTAGATTGGCAACAGTGCCCTCATCACAAGTAAAGATCACCAGGGTCCAGGCCCACCCATGTCATGTGAAGTACGGATCACCTCCTTGAAATCCAGTGTTTCTACCGGTCACCTAAGTGCATGTATTTGTGATCTTACCCACCCATCAGAGAGCACCTTGCATTAATCCGGTTTAGTGCACAAGGATTGTAGCAGCCTACCTGGATCAGCTCCATGCACTCTTCCTTAGTGTTGGCTGAAATACACTGAATTGCTGGTTTCAAATTCTTTTTCTTAAAGGCAACAGCCATTTCACCACATTTCCAAATCTCCTCAGTGGATACTACACACCAGTTCAGGCTTTCTGGCAATGCTGCACAGAGAAGCAAATGCTACAGTTCACTTTCTCTGTAACAGACACACATGGATACTGCCCACTGTTGCATATACACCTTATATGTTATGTAAAATGTTTAGTTCTGTTTCTCTCCAGCTCACACATCTTGATTAGGAACCACAGAGCTCTCCAAATTAGTGATACGTCCACACTACAAACCTGTCCATAGCAAAGGAACTAGAACTCCTATGCTCGTTTAAGTGCAGCCAGAATGTGTTAGCTGAGTGCAGCAAAACCCCACCCTGAACACAGGCTTGCTCATACCTGACAGTCATGGAGCAATGCCCAGAAGAGACATGTCAGGAGAGGAGGGGCTTTGCCACAGCACACAGCAGTCTGGGAAACTCAGCTGTCAGGATTATTAAGCTTTTTAAGGCACAGATTTTTACAACCTGTGTTTCTGACATTGCCAGAATGCACATCAAGTAATTTCTACATTCTTCTGATAGTATAAAAGACCATAACACTCCACTAAAGAGCAACTGAGGATTTCTTCAGCTTCTGGAGGAAATTATCTTCCCATTCATACATTCTTTATAGACTAGCTGAGAATTTGCACAGCAATATACTACTATTTCCCCTTGTTTGCAGCTAGGAAACAGAGTACCAGGTAGCAGTAGTATCTTACCAGATTAATGTCTTTCATATACCAAAACGGGCAGAAAATGTCTGCCTCTTATAACACAAAATGGGCCAATTTGCACAGGAAAGTGCAATATGATGATATTTCTAGGTCAAAAGATGTCCTTTCTCCAAGCTCAAAGATTAGACTGCCATCTTGCCATAACACCCCAAGAGTCAGAAGAAAATAAAGCATAATAAAGATAGTCTCTGTTACCAGCTACCTTTATTCTTGGTTATGAATAGGAACCTAAAGACAACCTACTGTTGGGGTCGCAGCTCAGAGCTTGCATGGCATGAAGATAGTCATCACCCAGCCAGGCCTGGTAATTCTGATCTGTGATTGCAGCGAGCTCTGTGGTGGAGTCTTTGAACAGAAGATTCTGTGCACCATAGGCTGAGGAGTCAAACATCTGAAACTGGGTGCCCACCCCATTAAATCTTTGCTGTAATGAAATAATAAAAGAAAGAAAGAAAAAAGAAGACCTGTCACACATCCCTCCACATAGGACATGTGACACTTGCATCTCCCTTCAAACCCCCCAGAGCTGAAGGTGCCCAGATAATCCTGTCTTCAATTCACAGCTGGATGGGTGGGAGAACCCCTCTAAAATGCAACGCACTGCTGAAAAAATGGTGTCCTACTTGTCCCTGGTTCAGGAGATGGAAAATGACTGTCCCATCCGTGTCAGGCCGCACAATCACGGCACGAGCTGGGACTCGGGCCAAGTGGCAGGTCCTCCACTCTGTCACATCGGCTGTGTTGCCGTTGCGGCACAGAAGCTGGAAGTCCTGGGAACGAAGCCGCTGGGCCCATGAAGACAGACTTCTTCCTGAAATCAGACATAACATGGTTACGGAACAGACATGAGGTGCGGCTGATGCTTTTGGTCCCATGTCTGCTCTAAGCACCACATGCACATGTGGAGCAGCACACGCATCTCTGAGCGTCGCTGAACTATTCCCAACTGCAAAATATATCCCATACATCTACACAGTCCTTTAGTCTTGTATCTGTGATAAGACAACAAACAGCTTAACACTTGTGGGACTGCACTGAACTGTACTGGGTCTGCAGCAGCATCAAGAGCATCCCTAAGTCTAGGATCGCATGTAACATATTTTTGGTTGTTCCCCTCCCTCCTGTAAATGCTGGTCAGACAGGCCCATGATAGACAGAGCCTTGGAACTAGATGATCTTGAGGTCCTTTCCAACCCTAACTATTCTATGATTCTATGATATTTAAGCACTGTTATGCTCAAGGTAGTGTTCACAAATTGCCAGACAGGGCAGACCACATCTTGCTAACTTTCTGCTAGTCTGTGCTGAAATCCCTGGGTAGGCAGGAGCAGTGTAACAGACAAGGTCTGCATAAAAATAAGAGTTTAGTGCAGTAAGCTCTTTCCAGGAGAAGCTTAAGATTCCACCTCCAACCTCACTAAAACTATCAAGAACTTAAAATAAATGAAATGACATGGACTCCTCTGTCTCTTTGTGCACAAATCCATAGGTACATCTGTTTTTGCTATTAGAGCATTTTTTGCTGATTCCTCAATTCAAATAAATTTGACATTATACTGTCATTACAGACACTGTACTTCAGACCTTGGAGCCATTATTTAGCAAGCTTCTGGTTACTCACCATCTGTATTTTCAGGCACTGTGCTGTGCTTCACAAAAGCAACTTCTCCAGCACCTTCAGCCAAACACCTAATAGGTAGAAATCCAAACACCTAATAGGTAGAAACCCAACCACAAAGATGCATTTCAAAGCACAGTTCCTATGCCCTGGACACTGCTGGCTAACAGCCAGAGGGCCTGATGCTATGCTCCATCAGACACTGACCTACTTCCCTGTGCTGAGAGTTTTGCTCAAGGCAGAGACCGGTGGCTGTCAGAGCATGAAGTAAATTATCACTGTCACTTGGTGAACATGGACAACATGGTCAGTGCTACCTGCAACAAACACTATGATCTTCTTTGTCCAGGACAGTTGTCTGTCTAAGGCAGTCACACAATCCTTTGGGGAATATGCAGAGAGGAGCAAGTGTTTCACATGAGCAAATTCTGTCCTTGCTCAGTTAATGCTATTACTTAGGGAGTGGGAGCTGCAACACAGCATACAGACATAAGGGGAAGATTAGTGTGCAAAGACAGATGGCAGAGCAACTCGATAATTCAGTGCAACTGAGGTGAGATGACTGAAATAGCTGAGTAGGGTGGCAATTCAGCGCTGAGACTCAAAGGGTCATCTGGTTGTATTGGGAAAGATACAGCCTGCTGAAAAAAACCCCAATGCTCAGACTTGTGTCCCCAGCTGCTGGCCAAAGCAAACAGCAGTGGGATTCCCCTGCCCACTATAAGTGCTAAATAGCAATTTGGTCTTAATACTCAGGTATTAATGCCTGGAATACTGGGTTTAGAATTACCTTTGTTCAGTCTCTAGGTTTAAAGCATGGCTGTCCTAACGCAAAAGCAGATTTTCTAACAAGATCAGCTGGAAGCTCTCTGGCTTCAATTCCGTGTCACTGAGGCCTGGATATGATGGCAATGAATAGAGCATAGTGATAAAAATTTTGACAGAGCCATGATTTTTACCTGAAAGCCCCACTGTAATCGTAGTATTGTTCTTGGGAATTCTGTTCACATTTGTTCTGCCCAGTCAAGTCCCCTTTGCAGAGCTGACAGAGGGATGTGGGATAGTTTGTGCCGTTTGTTCCAGGAACACAGCTTGCACTGAAATAGTCACTTACAGCTAAATGGGAAATTAGAATGAGAATGTTTTAGCAACGAAAAACAAGATCCTACCATCTCATTTTAACACAACTACTCAGTTACATCTGTAAAAACATTTAGAAGGGGTGAGCCATTTTGTTCTTAAAAAATAGTTTCCAAGTCTGAAAGAACCTGCAGACTTCATCAGAATGATATTAAGCCTATTCCATTTCACAAGGAGCATCAAAACTAAGGAACAAACAGCAGCTATGACCACACATTTCTGTCCACCGTATAGAAAGGTATTGCTGAAGAACAGGTCCTTGCCCTGTAATTCCTACCTGTTGGAAGGTCACATCCCATTGCTGCCAGACGCCCACTGTCAATTAAATAACCCACTGGCACATCCCAGCCTGCAGTTCTGTTGATGCCTGTGTGACATGATCTGACACCCTTCAAGCTGTTGATGGTGATGTTGGAGCTCTTCCTTACCACAGCCACCGCATAATAGGAAGTTCCAATCTCTGCACAGGAAGAAAGAGAAGAATGCAGTAGCCTCGCAGCAGCATTTCATTGAGATACAGTTAGCTCACAACCCGACTAATGGAGATAGCCAGCTTCTGGATCATGAGACCTGCTTGGTTTTCAGAAACTGAACTATGCTTCCCTCACCAGGGTCACGATATGGTTAACAGCTGCTGCAGAACCAACAGGCTCTGCTGAGGATGTCTTGGCCAGATGACAGCGAGGCTGAGCTGCAAATCAAATCCAGCTCTGTCTCACAACAGTGGTGGGACACCACTGCCTGCAGACTGCTTCCAGACCTGTTCCTTGCGTTGGGTCTCTGAAAGTTATGGGGGACATCTTCCAGCTCTGAACTACACAAACAGGTTGATGACACTGAGTCCTTAGTCAGGATGACAAGTCACCACTTAATTACTGTCTCTGTCTTGAATGGAATTCAAAGCTTAAGGACACCCAGATAAGGGGCAGAATTGAGCACTTCCTTTCTTCCAGCAGATAATCATATACACTACTAAAAATACAATGTAGTAATTCTAATTTATGGGATTGCGAGATAAACCTAATAGCAATTTATGCTCTGCAATTCATTAATGTATCTGCAAAGTATGGAACAGAGAAGACAGTAAGCAGCAAGACAATACCAAAAAAAAAAAAGCCAAACCAAAGGACAACCCAACAAACCTATTCCAGGAATTCTGATGTAACTATTTCAGGACAGACGCTGCCACAGCCCTGCATCTCCTTTCTCCCACACATTCTATTATGGGCAGGAACACCCAAGAGGGAACCTGACCATTACCTACTGTTTAGAGTCTTCAAGAGGAGGACCCCAAAATAAAATGGAAACAGCAAAAATGGATAAAAGCTCATATTAAGTAGTCTAAAAATTATTTAGAACATACCTTGATCATATACTTCCCCAACCACAGGTTTCAGACCATGCTCCTTTCCGGCCTGGTAAATCAAATGACCATCCAGTGTCACTGCATCTGCCAAATGATCCTGTGCAGACACATGGGCAGAACACATGCTGAAGCTTACCTATATGTATTTTTCATCAGCCAGAAGCAGGATACCCATGAATTCAGGAGAAGTCACCCCTTAATCTGCATTTGTGAGTTTTCTCTAAGAAGTTCTTTTAAGGGCACTCAAATTTCTGAAGAACAATCACCATGAGGGATTTTAGAACTTTAAAGCCACCTTCCTTCAAAAATAATGCAGAAACCAGACCTGGACTGCGATGGCCTCACTAGTCTTCATAGTCCAAAGGAATATTAGAAATGGATCCTGCAACTTGGTGTTCAAACCTAAAGCCCGTTAATTCGGAGTTTCACTCATTTCTATAGCTAGTACCCCAAAGCTTGAAGACCTAAATAAATACATTTTTGAAGTCATACACAGATAGTCTGAAGTAATGTATTCTGAGGCTGCAGAATCTGAATGCCAAAGTGTACTCATGCAAAAGCAACCCTTACACATGCTGGCTTGTACCTCAGCAGACAAACAGCCACACATCTGGAAGAGTGGGAGCAGATTGGCAGTACATTTTGGAGGAGGAGATCATCTAAAAAAACTCCCCAAAGTGGGGGAATACAAATCTGGGGCACCCACTGCTGGGAAGGTGTCCAACAATACTGTGTCTTTTCAGCTGACTGTAACACTAAGCTGGCTGGAATCCTGCTACAGATGCAAGATTGCTCTGGATAGCACAGGATGGAACTTTCCACGGCATCAAGGACTAGAGAACTGGTGGAACACAGCTCTGACCAGCTGAGTCTGACTCGCTCTGTGTACAGAACTTAGCAGAAATCAGGAGAGGGCAACTTGCACTGAGGCAAGATACGGCCAAGAAAACAATCAGCAGCTTGTCATTTTGCATTGCTAAGCTAACACCAAGTTTCTTATCAGTTTGCTTAACCTCTGGTTCAGCACTGGAGGGGTAATGAGTTTACCCATACCTTGGCAGTTTGCTGAGCCTTGGTTAGGGTAGGGCTAAGACTATGCTGCCCAGTATAACGCAGCCACATAGAAAGCTTGAAATTTTTCTAAGGGATCATGCGAGAGCACAGGTAATAAATTGATGTTGGCACCTAAATCAGATTCGGGTTCCCATGTAATTTTACTTATTTGGTTCAAAGGAGAAAGAAAAAGATATTTATTAATTAGCTGAAACAACAGATTCCTTAGAGTTGCTTCTCTTCATGAGAGTTGAACAAAGCTCCAAAGGAACCCAGAAAGGAGTTGTGTTGGGAGATATTTGCATCTTCAAGAGTATTCACAATCCTTATGGAATAACCAGGTCTGATATTCCATCAGTGATAGAGCACAGGACAAAAGTTTAGGAATCAAATATGGCCAGTAACAACCTGTCAGACACACCTGACAGTGAGAGGAAGAAGAGGAGGTGGGAGTTAAAAGGACTTTACCCTCAGAATAAAATAGGCTTCTAGAACTGGTGGTGGAAACAGAGCAGATAAAATGAGAAAGGCTGGACCCAGAAGACAAGGACTGTGTTATGTGGAGATATTTCCAATGTCAGATTGGAAGGCTGAGCCTTTGAGCTTCGTTTAGCAGAAGAGTCTCCTATCAACAGCTTGTGTATAAAGAACAGGACATGAAAGGAACAATGCCTGTTGTATTTAATGTGAAGTAGTTTGCAGGCTACAGACCTCTCTTCCAGATGCATACAATCACTGCTGAGGTTGTGTATCAGCAAGCGTGGGTATTTTATTTTTTCCTTGGAGCAACCACTTGCCAATACATTTCAGAAAAGCACAGGATTATTCCACATACAATCTGGTGGGGTTTCTGTAAGTTTATGTGCCATGGCAATACCCTGTTAATTATTTTCAGAGGGACTTCATTTCTGTCTCACAACATCTGAGAATTACCTACAGACGTACTGACAGACCTGCTCTGGTCACATTAAATATTGCCAGGCTCCCTAGGTTAATGTTTAGACATTTCTCAATTTTTAAACACCTTCAAATAAAAGGTTTTTTTTACTTTATCCATGTGCTAACACATTTGCAGGACCAAGTCCAAGTTATGCAGTTATAAAACAGTCTATTTCTGCCTCTTCAGCCACTGCGTTGCGTTCCCTTTTTTGCCTCAAGGAGCAGAGTTCAGTGCGGAAGCAGACTTAGGGTTTCCTCACAGTCCTACACAGAGGAGGACAGCTTAAACATTTAGCAGATTATTAGTACAAGAAAAGAAAGAGGTCACAAGGACAAAGCCTCATCTGAAGCCTTACAGTGATAATTCATTTTATCAGAAAGCTACTTACACTATCTGCCTGCAGGTTTCTGAGTTCAGCTAATCGAGTTTTACAGGAATCCAAGGTTTCAGATATGTGCCTGCTGCTTGCAGTGACTTAGAAATGCAGTTCTGCCTGCACTGAATATCAGAAGAAGACACTCATCAGCCCCTTTAACAACCTTCCTGCAGAGTCTAACAGGTCCTTCTATGGAATGTGGCCATCAGCAGCTTTAGGGAGACCTGATGTCAGAAATTATTTCCTGTCTAATCCTGAGGCAAGACCCACATGTATTGATATCTGCTCCCAACATTCTTCAATACAGTCTTGATTCCCTCACCCAAGAACAGTATTTATCAAGAGGCAGTGAGGTAGCTTTTGTAGTCAGACAACCCTTCTGCTTCTTTTGACAAAAATTTACAAGATTCCAATTTCAGGAATTCGTTCCTTTTTCTGGCCACAAAACCACTTGTCTCATATCCCTTCAAATTACTCTGCTGGGGCTCATTTCTGGCTCTGAACCTCTTGTCCCTGAAAGGCTGCATCTCTTCCACAAACCCCTGATTTCTGGGCATTTGTACACAGGATACACAAAGAATATAATTTATTAGCACAGCCAGCCATCCTTCTCTGCTCCCACACTCTGCCAGTGAAGACAGCCATGACAGCCTCCATGTTTCCTCCCATATCCACCTGTTGTCTCCCAGGGAATTATTTCCCATACATCTTTTTGCAAAGCTACACTTTTACAGTCTTTAAAACCTTCCCCAGAGCTGTGCTCCTTCTGGAAACCAAGCATGCTCTGAGCAGCTGAATTAATACAGCTGGGTTTCTGTGCCCTCTGCTCACCCTAATTGTTGCTTTGTCTTCTCTTGTACTCAGGTACCAGGAGGTTTGATTTGGCCTTACACTCATCTCATCTGTATATACAGCAACTTCCATGATGGGACCCTGAAATGGGAGTCTGATACAGAGTTTATCGAAATACAATCTACATACAGGCTCAGCAGCACAGCTTTAACTACTGTCTGCACCTTACAGCTTCATCCCTTCCTAAATAGCTGCTAAATAAATCTGACACAATTCCTAAACTAAAGATTAGCATTTGGGAGGAAAGCTTTTGTTGTGCTCCTAACAACTGGCCATATGCCCCTAGCCAAAGAGATGAAATGGGGCTATTCTGACATTCAGGTTCATATGTGCATCTTTATGACTTTTTAAAAACCTATACTTTGATTTTTCACATACATGAATGCCAGGAAGCATATAGTGAGCTGCCTGGACCATGAGACACTTACTGCAGAGCTGTGTACATCACCACTCAATTATCGTGAGGCACACGAGCAATTAAATCAATGACACTGCTGTCACTCACAACTCACCTTGATCATCTGCGTACAGTTAGCAGCTGACCCCCCCTCTGTACACTCTAGAGGTGGAAGGATGCCAGCCCTGCCAAAGGCCTTACTCATGTCATTACATTTCGAAAGTTCTTGCTTAGAAACAGTGCACCACCGAATATGTTCCAGGCTGAGAGCTGCAAAAACAACATCAAGAGAAAACATTATAAAAACACATCAGTGCCTTCGTTACAGAGCTTCCATTTTAAAGGTTCCTGAACAGCCAACCTTTTACTCCATTCCTCCACCCAAAACACAAAGAAAGCAGGGCTCTTTCAACACTAAGTCTTTAGAGACAATTCCCACTTTCATCCAGATTAACATGAAGTTTTTTGGACTAGAAATAAAATAGGCTTATACTCAGATACTGAAACCCAAAAACATTTGTTTCTGACATAAGAAATACAGGTATTGTGGAACAGGTAAGGGTATCCAGACCTTTCTTAAAACCTTGCAGAATACATCATCTTTTCTTGACTCAAAAGTATTTGAAATGATTATTTAAAATGGTAGGCTAGAAAAACAAAGAGACTGGTAGAACTGTCTAAAGCACTACTAGTTAGTACCTGGCATCCTGCCCCAGCCCTTTCTGGTCTGAATAAAGAAAGCAATCTTAGGTGCTCAAGAGCCTTGCCACTAGGCCTATTACAAAACACAGGAAAGTAAAACTTGTCCCTTCAAAACACTCTTTTATAAGAGGCCATTTTCACAGTCACAAAATGGGAGGGTGGTTTCTTGAAAGACTCGGGTTTAGTAGTGGAGATTCCATTAATCAGTGAAGAAAGGTGTCTTTCAGCAGGCCCAAACACTATCCTTTTGTGTGTGAAAGCTACAAACACTTGGTTGCTTTTTTAAGGATAGCACAAACAGTGCAGCTGTACATAAAATGCATATGAAAGTATGGCTTATGCTGACAAACAGGCAACAGATCATTTTTGTAAGCAGAGGGCAGCACATTCCATTGCTTTTCTACAATTTCAATTTGGAGCCTACTGTGAGGTGCCATGTACTTGTTTTGCACCTGATACTGCACCAGAGGCTTTGGCTTGCTGTTCCACTGCAACTCAGAGCCAACTCGATTGCTGTCAACAAACATCAGGTCAGACTTGGAAAGTTTACAGGAAGTTTTCATGGCAGCATGTGCCAGTAGAGGGAGAAACAACTGCCTGCCTCTGAGTTACAGGAAATCTGACATCCAAGATGGTTAGAAGAAAAGAAAGGTACAACAGGGTCATGGCAAAAAGGCATCTCATGGAAACTTAACATCTGCCTCATCCACCTTGGTGAAATTTTCACCATTAATTTCTTGGAGCAAATGAAAATTGGGGTCTCAGTATCCCAGTAAGTAAGTGACATTCTTTGGCTTCAGCATTCTGGTTTTAGATATAAACACACAAGATTCTGCATGAATTGTATGAAGAAATCATTATCCATGTAGACCTGAAACATGAAACAAAGCTCCGCATTTCAGCCAAAATATTGAAACAGCATGAATCTGTTGCATTTTTCCTCACTCATATGAAAGAGGCAATTAATTTGTCCCTTCCTAAACTGCTGAACTGTTGTTTAGATCCTGGGCAATTTCCTGTGTCCTTCCTTAAAAGTCAACCCAATTGAAATGAGTTTGAGCACAGACAAGGTCTCTAGTCTGCTTCTCTTCCTATTGCCAACCAAGAACATCTTAAAAACAGCAGATCAGTCTCTGAACCCACAGACCCTTCTGCATATGTGTAGATAGATGTACATACAGCGTGAAATGACAGGAGCTGGCAATCTCCTTTTGAAATACACTGAAGGTCCTAAACATGCAAACTTGAACAGTGGCAAACATCCAATTAACTCCATTCCTGAAAGTAACAGCACAAATTGCCTAACATCAAATGGCCACTAATAAATACACTGGGAAGGAGTTTCAACAGAAACCATGGGGGGGGAAGGGAGGCATGAACTAGGAAAACTTTTTGGAGAATTTCTGAGTGCTTCAGAAACGGCATCCACACCACTGGTGACGGTAAAAGCATTCAGCATTAGAATTTGGGAGTGAAAGGAGAGAGCCAGCACACCGCACAGCGCACAAGTGGAATAAGGCAATTATTTCTGTTTTTACAAAAGACGTCATAGAACTGTTCACAATTGTGAGAAACAGACACCACTAGAAGTAGTTTAAGTGCTGAGGAAAGGCAACATCTAATACCAGTGAGTCAAGACATGTACATGGTATCCAATAAACACTTTCTACTCCTTTTCTATTTTTACTACTCATTCTTTCCATTTCTTTTCCTGGCCATATGAGATTGGTTCTGAAACAGTTCCAGTTTCCCTCTGCTCTGTCACATCACATAGAATGCAACCCCAAAGACAGCAATAGTTTTTGGAGGGCACTTACCAGCACAAAAGAAGAGAAGACAGAAGACACTTGTAGTGCACTTCATGGTGAAAATTTTGGGATTTGTGCTTTTTTCGAGCCTTCAGAACCCCCAGCGACTAGGGCCTCTGCAAGCGTGCTCTCCCCACCCTGCTCCTCAGGGAAAATCAGCAGCATTCAATTGCAGGTGCACTTTGTTCAACAATTTATCTTGCTTACCTTGGCACACGTCACTTCGTAATGACCACAGGGGGGAGAAAAAAAGCCTACCTCTCTTCACATTGCCCTACACTTGCAAAAACATTCAGACTAGGAAATCGCAAAATACCTGAGGCACCAACAAGAGGCTGTTACTGCTTTAGCACCACTTACAGACTTAAACAGCTACACCCCAGTGCTAGGGGTAAGACAAGGCTGTGTAAAGAAATCCTCATGTTGATTTCTGTGTATTCCCTATGTGTTTGGGCTCAGGAAGCAAAAGTAGATTCAATCTGACTTCATCTGACAGAGCTGACGGTCACTTTGTTTTTGGTTTTGTTTTTTTTTACACCACACCAAGCATTGTCATGAACTGTCAATGAATAAAGCTGAAAGAAGAAATCCAGGCTTTCAGAACAGCGAAGCCCAGACATTCTACAGGTGGTTCAGTTTATGCACCTCCTAAAATCTAATAGCAAATGCTATGACATAGGTGAAGTAGTTTGATTTTTTTTAAGGTTTTAGGAGAAGGCCTGGTAAGGCTTCTGTCCCTCAGAAACAGAACAAAGTCTGTTGACAACAGCTCTGGTTAAAGCTGCCATGACTTTTAGAGCAACTTTTACAGAGCAACACTCATTTGTGCAGCTCTTTTCAATTCCCATTAGTCACTGAACTGCAGCAGCCAGTAACACTTTGTTTAGCTAAAAGCCATTTCACGCTGCCTTGCTCTACTGACTGCAGTATCTCAGCTCAGCACCCAGCTACCAGAGGAACTACAGCTCTTTGCTACCATGAATCACTATGCACACACATCTTCACCATCTTGTATTGAGAACATGCACGAAATACACAACTGTGTGTGTCCTCCAGATAGTCTGTGCATCCAGCAGAGGTGCTTTCAGGTCTTAGTTACACAGCTACTTGACTGCACTTTGGCCAGGCTGTTAGCTTTAACACCTACTAGCACCTGTAAGACAACAGCTGGGTTTAAGTCGAGTAATTGCTATTTCAAGTTTGGAACTTAAAAAAAAAAAAAAAAAAAAAAGGATAATGACCCCCCTAGACCTTATCAAATAAAACTTTACGACTTTACCTGTCCGGCTGTCCAGACAATCTGGAATTGGTCATCCCTTTGTTGTCTGAAGTGTTAAAAAACAAGATGTCACCTCTCAATTCCTTCCAAATTTCTAGAAGGAGCCATTATTTGGATCCTTCCTGTGCCCTTCCCACTGGCTAGGTTAACCTCCATGTTAATCTCCTATGATGCTTGCAGTGTGGCCTACATACACATACAGATGAAAAGACTTAACACATAGTCCTAGAATCAATTGCTTAACACTGCAAGGGCAAGATTAATAAGAAACGCATTTAGTGCCAGACCTCTCCTGTGGTGGTTCTGACCCTCTTCAGGAAAGGTTCAGAAGATGGGGGAGCAGCCTTTTATGTACAGGAGGCCTATTCTGAATACAACCCCCTCTATGATGAACACAATCACAGCTCATAATAATTTAGCTCATTTGCCTATTTTATTCATAACTCTGTGCTTTAAGGAGATATTAAATTTCTTAACCTAATTTTCAGAGCAATTTAGCAAAAATGCCCACAAGAGAAATTATTAATATAACTTAAAGAGCAACAAATACTTCATCAAGCATACTTCTGTATAGCAGTCACAAACAGTTGGGTTAACAGGCAGGGAAGAAAACCCATGGTGCCTTCACTGGGCCATCAAAAGTAGGACAATAATGCATCAGTATGATACCATTTAGATTTCCTAATCATTCTAGTTGTTAAATTGGAAATACACATATTGTAAAATGTGTCTTTAAAATACAGAAAGTGTTCCCAAGAATCAAACACATATCAGCACCCAATACTGGAAAAGAAATCCAAAGAAACACTAATTAACACAAAATCCTAAAAATTACAAGATAAAACAAGTCAACTAGGAGCACCAGAGCTGTCAGTATCAACTTTTCTGCCAGGGCTCAAAAGCAACCTCTGAAAGGAAGGAAAGGAAGGAAAGGAAGGAAAGGAAGGAAAGGAAGGAAAGGAAGGAAAGGAAGGAAAGGAAGGAAAGGAAGGAAAGGAAGGAAAGGAAGGAAAGGAAGGAAAGAAGAAAACCAAAAATGTGAAGAAGATACCCCAGTCCTTTGGGCTTTCTTGATTAAAGACTTGTTCTCGTGCCAGCATGGTAACAGTGCAAGATGAGTACCGCAGACTTCAGTCTCAGTATCATATTTGAAGACACCTGGCTAGTATGTGACCACCTGGGCGAAAAGTTCTGTGAAAGTTATTCAGGCACTCCCCATGTATGAAAAAGTAATTCCTCACTTATCTACTCAAATGAACAGGACTCTGCTGGGTTTAAAAAGTGGGGGGTGGAGGGGAGGGGGAAGGGTAACCCCCCTCCAGGTATACAGTATAGAGATCTGAGATTTATAGTTTGCTGATTTGATAGCTGTGATTTAGATCCTTCTATTTACTCTAAAGTTGATCTGTTTTAAGGTGTCTCACTCTACACCTTGGATAATCAGCCACTTTCAACGAGGCAGACTACAGTCCACTTTTAACTCCTTTAAAAATTTATGACATTATTGATCAAAAGTTGCATCAATCTTACACACCTGCACTTCCATCAACAGGAGTCTCAGAAAGACAACACACCTTCTTACTTCACAAATCTAGAAAACCAAGAATTATTTGCCAGCAGCTTACACTCACTGTGAGTCATATAAGCATTCCACATAACACCAGCAATAGTTGTGTCACAAGTTTAGATCAGCTTTTAATGTAATAACTTCATTAGCCCCAGTCTGGTCACCAGTGTTCCTTTAACACATTATTTTCACTTACAGTGCAAGTCAATTATTTTAAATGCTACAACACCTGTATTTCCTTTGATTAAAAACACACTTGACAAATATATTGTACAATAAAGTTTATTAGCTGTTCTCCTCTTTCTAACAAATGGAATGGATAGTGTTGATAAATCGTTACAAACCAAAGCTAATTTGGTTGTGTGACTGCCCCATGACTGCCATAAGTACATCCCTCCTATAAACCATCAGTTGCAAACAAGTAATGGCAGGTACCAAATAAGATGGGAATTAGAGAATTTCATTACAGAAGGTATTCTGTGTTTTGGTACAATGTATTTATAACATTCGGCACAGAAGTTTGTGCATTGTAAAAGGAAGACCTTGTGCCTTTGCAATCAGAGATGAACATATACAGAAAAATAAAATGTATTGTTGACTCCGAATTCTCCCTTTGGTTAAGACATGCACATTAAGGGGGAGTTGTGAGGGGTGGTGAACACAAACACCTGAAATTCCGTAGAAAAGAGGAGAACTTGCACGTATTTTTTTCTTGTAACTAATACTCCCTGGGCTTTATGCTCAGCCACCATAGCCAGTCTGATTTCTCATGATTAAAGAAGGTAAATTCTAATTTGTAATTTTATTCAAAACAAAAAGCTAGGAGTAGGTGGTAAAAGAAAAATATATATTTTATATATATATATTTATACGTGTGCGCAACTATGTAAAGAAAATAATTCCCATAGTTACAGAGTTTAGTTAAAGAAAGTTTAATATATATATATTTATTATAACAAAATAGGCAGTTATTGTGGGTAAAATATTCATTAAAATCTGACCCCTAAGAACACACACATTTTTAAGCTATGAATCATTCTCTCATTGCCCTAATGACCATCTCTGCAGCTGTTTTCTGTATTACTGCCAATGGAAATTTGGCAGTCCTCTGAAAAATACAAGGTTTCCTAGCACCTAAACATATTTTAGGCTGAAAAAGTGTGATGACCATTACCTATAAACAATTTCTGTAAGACACTATAAATAGTGTTTCACAAGGAAGATTAAAAACATTACACATCTTTGTCCCTAGCAATTTCATTGGCAAACAATGAAAAAATAGATTTAAAGACTATCCGTATGAAATTATGACAATGAATATCCCTCGAGGGACTTAATGAAAATGTTAACTCAAAATCCAAAAGTTTCTCTCTAACTGCCTGGAAAAAAAAAATATTACTGTGAGAACAGAATTTTTAAACTCAGAAAATAAACCCTGAAATTGACTGCCCTGACCAAACCATGCTATTAAAGTTAAGCGTGCAAAGTTACTAATGATTTACAACTTCCTCGAATACACTTTTCCTTCAATTGTTATGAAATTTTAAAAGAATGTCTATAAAGCTTTTTTGAAAAATCTTTGAAAGTTACTTTCCCTTAAACATTAAGGAATTTTACCAAGCAATTCCCTCCCACCCCCACCCCAAACTAATAGCTGGTCAGGCCATTCCATTGTCATGTTTGAAAAATGGCAAACCAACAGAGCACAATAATACAAATTATTTAAACTAAGAGAGACACCAAATGTAAAGCATTATGGGAACTGCAGAATGTGATGGTTAGGGTATGAACCACGCTGGAAAGAACTAGAGGCAGGCTCCACTGGAAGGGCTTAAGAGTTGTCAGATGTAGTAGGTGATGTCAGTTAGAAAATGGAAAATAAAAATCTGGTTTCATAATTTTTCCTTTGCTGGAACCCAGATGTAAGGCCCAGACTGTTCCTCTATGATCTGTTTCACTTGGTTGTAGATTTCTTCCAGTGTGTCTCCTTGGACAATAGCTGCAAAACATAATGTGGCAATCAGCAATCATTCTTCCAAGCACTGTACAGAAACCACGATGTTCCAAGCACGATGTTCTCTTTTCTCTGAGTAGCAAGAGGACTTCAGATTGGTGAAGGGACAGACACTGAGATTTCTGGTTTCTATGCTGGAGTGAAGCACATTATTGATGGCATTGCAGGACACACAAAGTACCATCTCACCCACTCAGAGGCTTCAGGTTAGGAAGTGGTTTTCACATTGCTACAAACAGACACGTACAAATGAGGAGGCCTTTTTCTTTTCCTAACCACGTTATTGTTTGCATGACTCAGTCTGTATCCTCCAGTATTCTTTTTGGTCTAACTTTCATGTGTGTTTCCAACATGACAAGGCAAGAGTACAGGGCTATGTCCTCATGCAGTCAGCCTGAGTCAGGCTTGGTGTGATGAGACTGGTGAACTCCCCAGCTGCATCCTGAAGCTTCACAGTAAAGCTGGCTGACCTTAGGATTTCTACCTGCTAGCACTACCTTTGCTTTTGTCCAAAAAGAGGAGTTTGTTGCCCAGCTAAAAGAGTTAAGTTTTATAGACAATAAGCTTCCTCACACATGCAATTTATATTCAGACGGTGTAAGTTATGTATTTTATCCAAGGATATAAAATAATTAGAAATAAGCTAATGTGGCTATATTCTGATATATCAGAGTATAGTACCATCTGGTGAAAATGAGGATGAAGTTTGACCTGTTCTTACCATACCTCAGTCTGAAAAAGCAACCAGTATGAGACAGTAACTTTAGGATCACCACCTTGTATTAATAATCCAAGAAAAAAAGTTTAGCATGAAAAGTAATTTTGGGGGTAGGCCAGATTTGCTCTTTCGTGCATTCATGTGTTACTGCCGCTTCCAAGCTTTCCTTTCACGCTAATTACTTCCGTTTTATTCCTACTCATCATTCCCATCTCTTAAAAACTTTCTCTCCATCTGCAGCCCACTGTCATAGTGCCTGTAGGAAGAGGCTGTTCAATTATTATAGGCCAAGTATAATGTTCACAGCACTACAGTGCATTAGAAAGATTCAGAAATGTCTTTGCAATGCAAACAGCTGTAAGCTTTAGCATCTCACTTCTCTCCAGCTGTGTTTAACCACACTTCTTCCAAAACTCAGTACCCTCCAAACAGAAGATGGATGCGCTCTTCATGTGCTCAGTACAAAGTTTAAGTCTGTTTAAACTCAACCTGCTGATGAAGTTGATTTCAGTCATCCCACACAATGTGGGTTTTTTTAGCAGGTTAGGAAATGCTCCCATATTCTGTTTTACCACGTGATTTATATGCTTGGCAGCCTCCAAACTAAGCAGAAAGTAGGATTTGTAATGTCTTCAAGTATCCCAAACAGATTCAGAAAAGGATTTCTGCCCTGAAGGACACAGAAGTCTGATCGTTGTTATCTTGCTTTGTCAACAAGCCTTATGATCCTGGGCACTACAGCACTTAGAAATGCCTACAGTTTTTGAAACACCTTGAATTATGTTCTTGAAAATTTCCTGAAAGCGTCCTCCTCTGAGACAGCCCGGAAGAATACCAGCTACTAAGTAATAACTATGAAAATAAACTCATTTCCTGAACAACAAAACCTGACATATTTGCCAGTCATTTTGAAAGCGACTCTATAATAGGAAAAATTCACAATATATGTTGAGACTCACATGAATTTCTGGGTGCAGGCAGACAGAGCACTATGGGAACAGTAGGACAGCTGCAGGGCAGCAGAGAAAGATGGAGGCAAAGGAATGGGCTCAAGTTTTATACTGTGTGGGTAGCGCACAACAAAGAGAATAAGGCAGCAGGAAGATCAGGGCAGGGAGTCTACTGGTTCCGTTATCTTCCTCCCATGTGAAGCCACCACTCCTTCCCTATCTCTGCCCAAGTGAAGCAGACTGTGGCATTTGCAGCTCTGCCTACACAAGCTGTAGAAGAAAGAACTGGACAGAGGTGCCATGTCACAGAAAGGAGGTGAATGGGGCAGCAAAAACTGAAAGCCTGCAATAGACCATAAAGAGAAGGAAATGAGCAAGTGTCTCTAGGATATGGAAGGCTCATTTCTGTCCTCCTGAAGATCCTGACTTGATCTATCTTCCCCTACTGCAAGCCACAATGTAAACGACTGGGATGCTTGAGTGCTTGCAGCTAACTGTTACTGTTACGTACACAGCATAAACTAATTTGATTTGCCAAGTGCCATTAATACTGTGGTGCCCAATTTCCAGAGGCTTAAATTAATTACCATAATTCTTGATCATCTTCCTGATTAACGAAAAAGGGGAGGGGGAGGAGGGAAATTCATCCTTTGCTACAGGGAGCTTTGCTGGGCAATCTCAGCTCTGCAAATAAAAAGCTTTAAGTATATATTATACCAACAAAGCAAACATCTGCACTACAGTAACCTAGGGAAACAGCAGAAAGTCTCAGAGTTTTTAAAAATATAAATTAAGTTCCCAGTAGATTTTTGTATATATTGAATTAATTTATCAAATTGAAATCAGTGTAGCGGTACTAAGATGGCTCTGTGCCTCAAAACTATTACAGATCATCTGTAAAACAAAGTACAGCCTTATCTCAGCAGTGAGGCAATTACTATTTTACAGCAAGCAACAGAATCTCGACTCTGGCAAGGGGAACAGTTCCAAGGAAAACACACCTGTGAAGTGTTCAGTAAATTCTTGCTCCAGTTTCATGGCTCTCTCAAATGTCTTCCTGGCCTGCTCTTCCGTTAAGCGTTTATTCATTTCCCTGAAATTGAAAACATTATACATATAAAAACATTATACATTTAAATACTTTGAGTCTTCTAGAATAATATTTTAAACTGTTGTCAGAGTATTCTCCCCAAAAAGAGGCAGTCTCCTAAATGACATACCTAAGCAGACTGTAGTAGGAGTGAGTTATTCTGATACTATGTTGGATGGCATTTATTACGATGGCATTTGTTCTCAAGCACTTTAATTTGGATTGAAAACCCCCTCTAAAAGGCTCTAAAATGCAACTCAGAAAATTAAATATTGTTTAAAATGCAAGTATTACATTTATCTTCACGTAACTTGCAGCTGGTTTTTTCAATACAATGATAGTCTCAAACAATTTAGCCTAAGGTACTTCACTTTTACTCACATGATATTTTCCACTGTTTTGGGTTTAATAAAAATGGAGATTGGGTATAGCTGGGCAATCTGCAACCTTTTGATCGCATTACCAGAAACATCAAGAATGCAATGTTTACCCTAAAAAGTGAGAGAGAAGGGAAAATGATACTAAGCAGTTTATGTCACAGATATGCACTGTAATAATTAAGAAAACACGTCTCCACTGAAGCCAAAAGAATTAGAGCATTTGCATCAGTATG
The DNA here is from genome assembly GCA_002631895.1 of Agapornis roseicollis. Classification (NCBI taxonomy): domain Eukaryota; kingdom Metazoa; phylum Chordata; class Aves; order Psittaciformes; family Psittacidae; genus Agapornis; species Agapornis roseicollis. The sequence continues at coordinate 36,957 of NDXB01016552.1, forward strand.
ATTTCATCATTATGGCACAAAGTCCCACAATGCTTCTCTGTTGAGATCATACATCATTTGAGATGTTCCTGATCATCCTTCCTTCCTTTCCCCACCAGAGTCTGGAGAATCAGCCCAACCAGCAATGCAGAATCCTCTGGAGGAACAGCTGTACTTCAACCACACCAGCAAAATTATTACTTATTCTTTTTTAATAATTTGAGGATCCTTTAGGGAGGTGGCCATCTCACAGATGCAGTTTAGAGAGAAGCCAGATGATTTAACTGGCATACCTAAAGGAGTTACCAACCTTGATGGCAGGGAAATATGCCACCATCAGGTGGCATTCCTTTCCCCAGGTACCACACAGTATAACACCAGGTTTGAGATGGTGAATGCAATTTATCTGGGCTGATTATTCCTTCGTAATAACATATTGAGAAACATATATAACTTAACCATTTCTTGGGCTGTTGGAAGACAATGTAGTAGGGCTGCTTTTCTCTTCACCTCTACTCTCCCATATAAGTGATTTTCCAGCTCTTTGGGATATCTAATCTCAAAGGCTCTTCCTTTTCCTCAGCTCCCCTCATGCCTGATATACTCATTTCCACCTCATGCATTTTTATTTCTTTCCTTTCTGAACAGCATGAGTAATTTAGCATATTATCATTTCAGAAAGGGATGGAGAGAGAGGAACAGAAAACGACTGTCAGTCAAATAAAGCAGCAAAGCTTTTCTTTAGCAGGAGAGAAATGAATAGCAGAACTCTGTGTGCCAGGAAAGCGACTCAAAAGCACCATAAACCCAAAGGTTACTCATAGCATACAACACACTTCCTGAACTCCTGGGAGATTATTCCTGGAGAGCACGTTGAAGAGCAAGGAAGTGACTGACGTGTTTCTGCTTCCTGGCAAAAGACATCACTAGGATCGTTTTCATCTGATCTCTTGCACAATAAAACCACAGAATTTTATTTCAGGAATTTTTGAAGAGGATAGAAGTGTTCTTTCCATATAAATATTGCTCACTTTCAACTCATGACAGCTGTTTCCCAGATCCAGTTCACTGATCTGGATGCTGAGTGGTGTCATTTAAGAAAGGTGTCTGCATGTTCTAGCAGAGTATTTTACTGCATGTGCTGGCCTGTCCACATATTTCAAATGGTTTCTCTTTAAGTATGGCACAAGCTCTGGGAACTCTGAATTAAGAGCATTACCTGGTCCATTTTCTTTACTGGAATAAAACACTTCATATTTGCTGTGTCTGGCCCAACAATTTATGCCAGGTGCCAAAGGATTTTGGGCAAAGTGCGTGAGCACAATACCTTTGCTGGACCTTACAGAATATAACTGTGAGAGTTTATTCCAAATCAATATTGAACATGCATTAACAGTGGCCTCACATACAGAGATCTGCACGCTGCTAGCAATTCCAAAGAAGAGAATATGAGAATTCCATTAATGTGAAAACTGGAAGACAAGGAAAAGAAATGCAAGTAATTTGTGATACAGTTACCCAGTTTTCATCCAGGGAATCTATTTTGCTCTTTGCACAGTATATTTACACAACCTTTTTGATTTGTTTTCTATTTTTTTAGTTCCTTACTTGCACTGCATCTCATTGAGAAACACAGCACAGCACCTCAGTGCTCTTTACAGTAACTGAACATCATCAAAAGACATCTTTATCTGTGTTCCGTATAGGCATGAAAATTAGAGAGTGCGATCAGCTGGAAGCATGGGCAAATGAAAGCAATTTATAACGATTGCAAGAATACTGCTTCTTCATCTACTTTTGGGGTAGTAGCAGTCACTTCTGTTGCATCTACCCTTAACTACACCATAGAAAACTTGGAAATGGCCCTTTGTATCCCAGTAGTAAAACCCACTGAAGAGACTGATCTCTTAAGCGGGACAGAGCGGAATACAAGGAGGGAGTAGCCCCAGACAGACCAGTTTGCAGCCCTGTCAAGATTCTGAAGTCAAGTTTTGCAGAATGGGCCATTGTTTCCCTGCAAAATAATGTTAGCTGGAACAGAAAAATTTCTGCATCTACCCAAAGTCCCATGGTGCCTGTGCAAGAGATTTAATAGCATGCAGACATCTGGTAGTACTTAATTCTTCATGTTAGTTTATAAAATATTGAAATCCATTTTGTACCTTTCTAAGCCCACTAGATGAGCAGAAGAGAGTCAATTTCAGGTCTAGGATGGAACTGAAGGACTGTATTTGTGCTAGCATGTAAAGCAACTGCCAGCAAGTTTAGAATGTTTAAGCTGTTCAGCAAATAGTTTCATCACTGATCCCCATATGACAGTTTCACAGCTTTGTTCAGTCTCCCATACAGAGTACTGTTCATTTACTTAAGTAATTTTGTAATTTATTTTACTTTTCTTGCTATATACCATGGGGCCAGGTTCTATTCCACAGAGTGAGAAAGACAGCAGAAGAAAACTTCATCACATGAAATACAGAGTCTCACCATATTTGCCCTGTTTTCAATTGCAGTAAATTAAATTGACAGAAATAACAATACTTAGCCATTTGGCCAGAATGGCCTAAACTGTTTTCCAGAGGACTAACTACACTCCTGTTTCTCACAGGTTAACCACACTTACCCCCTGCATGACCATACTGAAAGTGCTCACACTTGTGAGTTCCCACCTAGAAAATAGCTATTCCTTCTCTCATACAGATCAGATAACCTTGTCTACTGTAAATGCACCAGATCTGTGGACAACTCATCAACCTAACATGGAACACTTGCAAAGAATTTTCACCAAAAATTTTCCTTAAAACAGACATCTTACTTAAAGAAATATACTTCCCTCTTCCCACATTTTTCAGAGCACTCAAGTAAACTTCGGTTTAAATTTAGAAATATTTACATTTTTCAATAAACAGTTACATAAAATCTGTTCAGGATAAAGACAATAAGCTCAGTCCCCATAATGTAGTGGTAGTTATGCAAAAAAACTGAATGACTTTATTTCATTTACTCTTTTCCCTTTACCAGCTAAATCCATGAATGGCACAAAGAATAGTATTTTTACAAGGTTGTTTTTTTTTTTTTTACACAAGCCTGCATCAAATGGATTATCATATTAATTGAAATCAGCACCACTACTATGAATTATTTAATGATCTATATATGTGAGCTAGGCTAATTAGCCTGTAATTCAAATGATTTCTTCTCCATTCTCTTTTTATTAAGAGGGCACAAACTATGTTTGCTCTTTCTCCATAATTTAATCATGATGCTTTCACTATTCCAAAGCCTCATTATTTCGCAAAATGCACTCGTGACAATGTGCCTTCTTTCTAGTTTTGTACAAATTCCTTTTAAAGTCAGGACGCTCCTAATGGCTTCTTGCCATTCTTCTCTTTTCCCCTGTCAGCATAGTCAGATAACCACCTCTGTAAATGAAAGTAACTGGCACTGATTTACCTTTTCTGCTACTTCTCGCACTGATTGGACACTTGTTCCATAAAGATGATTATTGTACTGGCCAGCTTCAATGAATTTGTGATCCTGAATATCCTTCTCCATTTGCTCTCGAGAAGTGACAAAATGGTAATCACGTCCATCCACCTCATAATCTCGTTTTGGTCTAGTAGTATCTTTGAATATAAACCAGTGATAGTGATTTTTAGAGCAAAACAAAAAAGAGTTACTTTTTTTCCCCCATAAAATAACAAAAAATAGTCTCCCATTTATACCACAAAATTTTCACAAGTGAAGAGATGACTGACAATCACGATAGGCTTGTGAAGTTTAGACAATACATTAACATATTTTAAACTCAACATACAGAGGATGCCTTTTAAGAAAATTAACAGGAAACAAAATAACTTAGAATTGCTTTAGTATTTGCTGAGACTTACGTGGAACACATGAGCCAAATTTGTCTGGAAATTCTGAGATCAGATCATCATTTATTCTGTCTTTCATGGGTCCCAGAACGATCACAGGTCGAGTGTAACTGACTATTAAACATAAAGGAATAACATTAGTTACATTTCAGTATGCTTGCTAACTTTCAGAGTTCAGAAAAAGAATCTTTATCACATATTAATGATTATAATACCTAAAAGAATATGTACTCTTAAAGAGAGGAAAAACATGTTGAAGAATGCAAACCAATTAATACTGTAGTCACAGTAAGTTGTTACGTCTTCACTCACAAACAACTATGGTCTTAAATCATGCATTTCTCATCCATGGTTTTATTTGGAGCCTACAATTATTACAAATTATATGATAGAAATAATGACATTTGTGTTAGTCTCGGATAACAAATTTTGCTACTCTTGGAAGCTTACTGATGAAATGGAACCCATATACCACAATTAACAAGTTGGAGTGGAAAGTCTATGCAGGCATGCATGTTTCATAATACTATTAGAAGAAACTGGGCTGTGCCACTCCCTGCACAAAACCAAAAGTTAAATCTTGACACTCAAAAGTCGTGTAAATACATTATGTATATTTCGTTTGACTGCCACCTTACTTGTTAGCTAATAGGTATCAAGTACTCCCAAAGAACATCCCTTTTACAGATTTATTTACAAATACATAAGCTATGTATCAGAGAGTGTAAATCAACTGTTAGTACCTGTGGTAAAAGGGAACATTAAAAATTCTGTATCTATACACAGTGAAGCAAGATCAAGACCAAAGGAATTATAGCATCCCAGTGGAAATCAGTGAAAAGCATTTTGTTTTAAATGCAAGTGTGAGAAACATAAGAAAACTACAATTTGGAGAAGGGAAGGCTCAGGGGGTACCTTATTGCTCCTTACAACTGCCTGACAGGAAGATGGAGCCAGGAGGGGGCTGGTCTCTGCTCCCAAGGAACAAGGGACAGGACACAAGGAAATGGCCTCAAGCTGCACCAGGGGAGGTTTAGATGGAGCTGAGGAACAATTCCTTCTTCAAAGGGTGCTCAGGCATTGGAAAGGCTGCCCAGGGAAGTGCTGGAGTCACTGTCTCTGGAAGTGTTCATACACTGTGTAGATGAGGCCCTCAGTTCCATGGCTTAGTGGTGGCCATGGCAGTGCTAGGGTAAGGGTTGGACTTGATGTTCTTAAAGGTCTTTTTCAACCTGGTTGATTCTATGATTCCTGAGGTTCACACTAACAGAACTGTTAACCGCACCATATTCTCCTTGCAATGCGAACCACGCATAAGTTATTTTAAGTAGCAGACCTGTGTATTTTGTACTAAACAATTTAGCAATTGCATCTAATAATTTATGCCTTTGTACTTCATTCATGTGAATAATGGTAACAAGCTCTAAACAATGAAGTTTGCCATGGTGCTCAGAACATAAGGGCAGATGAAGTGCTCTGATAATTCAGATGATATTTTACAGTGAGTAAGATCTACAAACCTTCTTGCTGATTGACTGGTTCATATGACAAGACATATTCTTCTTGGCCACCTAAAATGTAAATGCAAAGACATATATATCTATTTTTTTTTCTAAATCAACACATTTAAATTGAGTCATTTAATGAACTGTAACGATACATTCATTCCTTAGTAATATGCATTGCAATGATATTGATGAAGCACACTTTTTAAGAGCAATGACTCATAAATATCACAAAGATAAGCCGACACAAAATTTTAAAGCATAAGACAGGTACAGTATAAATAATTGCCTGGTTTCTGTTAGCATGGTGAACTGACATCAAGCACAAAAGGAATTTTAAGGCATTATTGCAATGCTTGTATACGTGTTGCCCTGAATGAAATGCATGCATGCACTCACTGCTATAGGCAATGCCACCTTCGATTCTGTGATTCTCCATACTTTGAAGCCACTACTTAAAATAATATTTTTCTTGTATTTATACAGGGCTGACGACCATGTTTGTCACAGTGTACATATCTTCCATTAACTTTCTCATGAAGTGGCATTTACATAAACATCCTCAACCACTCTAATTCTACTGAAAATTATGACTGTATGTGCTAAATAACTATTATTTTATTAATGAAGTTTTAAAGACGAAGTTGAAAACAAAGAATGCTTTGTGCTGTTCTCAGCTCCAGAAAGCACATCAGCAGTGAATGAAACTAAAGTAACTGAATTTTGACCTTCAACAGCTGAAAGCTTTTAAAATGTTAGTGAAAATATCTGAAATATACCGCAGTTGCCATCTCTCTAAAACATTATTTCTAGTCTAACAAGGTATGTCCAAGTAAGATTTCATGCAGTGAAATCACTAAAACTCTATGACAGCAGAGAATTTATAATTCTGAAAATAGAAGCTCAAATTACATGACATTACTATGAACTTTGATGAAAATACAGTCCTTTGATAACTCAATTGTGTAATTTTGGAACATTCTTTGGAGCTTATAAGCCATTCTCGTAACAGGCCAAGGAACATACCAATGCTATACCACAGTTGTATAGAAACAGATGGCAGATGAAGGCTTTTATAAATTCATATATTGCTTCTATATAGCTAGTCTTTATTTCATAGCAAGTATCATTGATCTTTTAAATCAAAAATTACCATTAAGACAAATATTTATCTTATTTGCAATAAATCTGCATTCAAACTGTACTACAGCAATATATGAATGAAGATTTTTTGAATTATTGCAAGTGAGGAATACCTTAAGACAGACACAAAAACATGCAACCTGTATATCTTAGTACCTCAAAAAGTAACTCATGCAAATGGATTTTAGGACAGTATATACTTTCAGAACCCCTTTTAGGCTAGGGAGAGAAACAGGGAATCACCAACTACAAAGTCAACTATGAAAGATCCAGCTCACACATAATTAGATATTTCTTTGGAGAAGTCACACTGTTATACAGTCAAAAATTACTTAGGCAAACTACTAAGGAGATAATAACAAGTAAAAAACATCCCCTGATTGAGGGCAAAAAGTATATATTGTCACTGCTTTTTAATAATTTGTAAGAAATGAGTATTAATAGAATGAACCTTTTGAACAACCGTACTCATCTGTAATCAAGATAACTTTCATATTAGACAGCAGTAAGAAGAAATTAAAAAAAAATATTTTAATGAAAAGTGCTTGCAATTACACACATAAATAAGCAAATCCATGACATTCATAATAAAATCAGGGCTTCCCAAAGAACAAGGGAGTGGAAAACTAACTAGTAGTATCAACCATGAACTTTAAACAAAAATAAAGCAAGCTTTGAGACAAAGAAGGGAAGAGAGGAAAGCAGCAAATTTAGGAAGAAACAGCCATGGTTAGATATTTTTAATGGCATGTCACTAAAAATGGTTAAAAAGTGTAAGTTTATCAAAGGTACCTTCCATACATGTTCAATTTTGTATTATTCTCAGGGAACACAAATGCCTGCCTCAAATGGTTCCCTTTCGATTACAGCCTACAGCACTGTTAGGTCCCTTGGGTGCCATCAACTTGAAGACAAAATGTGGATCATCACCTCTGAGAAGACCCACAGCTTCCAAACAAATATATCTGTTAATGTATGCCCTTCCTTATACAGAAGTTGTGATCTGTTCCCACCTTAAAATATCTGATGCTGTTCTGACAGAAAGTTTCAGGTTCAACTACCAAGTTATTTCTCCTGTAGATACTTCTTCCAGAAAGTGTGCTACTTGTAGCTGTGGGTTGGTGTGTGTGTGTGTTTTCTTTTTTGTTTGGTTTTCTGTTTTTTCTTTTGTTTTGGTTTTTTTTTCAGTATTATTTTATTTAAAATAAACCAAATAATTTAACCATTTCTTTTCTATGGTGGGTTTTTTTTTTTTTTTTGTTTGGGTTTTGTTTGTTTTTTTTTTTTTGTGTTTTTGGTTTTTTTTTTTTGTTTGTTTTGGGTTTAGGGTTTTTTTTTTGTTTTTTTTGGGTTTAGGGTTTTTTTTTTGTTTTGTTTTTTTTTTCTTTTTTGTCTTTGTGTGGGTTTTGTTTGTTGCTTTTTTTTTTCCTAGTTACTGTGTTATCTCCAAGACCTGCCTGTCCTTGGTAGGTGAGAATGTTTGTGAAGGCTGCGGTCAGGATCTGCTGTCAACTTCATGTTGTCTTTTGAGTATAGTTTTTAATCTGGCAACCAAATGCTGTTCTTTCAAACAGTAGAGAGCCATTACTTTATGCACAGAAATATATGTTTGGGTTTATAATGGGAGAAATGAAATATTCCTGAAAACTACAGATTTTTTTCAATATTTCATATATTTAGTTACACATAAAGTAATTAAAGGTTACTTCTC
>NDXB01016553.1:0-26329 GCA_002631895.1 Agapornis roseicollis
TCACAATCTCCCCTCATGGCCACGCATCCTCTCTCTTCATTATCTCCCTTCACAGCCACCCCTTCTTTCCCCTCATGATCTCCCCTCATGGCCACCCCTCCCCTCCCTTCTCTTCATGATCTCCCCTCATGGCAACCCCTCCTTTCCCCTCATGGACACCTCTCCCTTCATGATCTCCCCTCATGGACACCTCTTCTCTCTCTTCATGATCTCCCCTCATGGACACCTCTTCTCTCCCTTCATGATCTCCCCTCATGGCCACCTCTTCTCTCCCTTCATGATCTCCCCTCATGGACACCTCTTCTCTCCCTTCATGATCTCCCCTCATGGCCACCTCTTCTCTCCCTTCATGATCTCCCCTCATGGACACCCCTCCTTTCCCCTCACGATCTCCTCTCATGGCAACCCTCTTTTCCCCTCACGATCTCCTCTCATGGCAACCTTCCTTTCCCCTCATGATCTTCCCTCATGGCACCCTCCTCTCCCTTCATGATCTTTCCTCATGGCACCCCTCCTTTCCCCTCACAATCTCCCCTCATGGCCACGCGTCCTCTCCATTATCTCCCTTCACGGCCACCCCTCCTTTCCCCTCATGATCTCCCCTCATGGCCACCCCTCCTTTCCCCTCATGATCTCCCGTCATGGCCATCCCTTGTCTCCCTTCATGATCTCCCCATCATGGCCACCCCTCCTTTCCCTTCATGACCTTCCTTCATGGCCACCCCTTCTTTCCATCACTTTGCAAGGCTGAGTGCTCCCTCCCCAGAACTTGCCACATGAAACCCACTATTGCTACACACACATATATATCCACAAAACCTTTTTCCGCCTTAAAGACTGTGCATTTCTTTATGTGTGAAAGGCTAGCAACCATGCCTCCTTCCTGTGTCTGTCACCATAACTATCGCTATAGAGCATCAAACACTTGCATTGTAACTGAAGACAGGGACCATACCTGTGCCCTTTCCAAACATGCTGTTGTCTGTTCCTATTCACTCCCCCTTACACACCTTGCCATCTCCTCTCACAACCATCACGATGCACCTCTCCCCTGCCACTCGCTGTATACACATATCCACGTATTATACACACAGAGCAAACCTCAACCAACCTCTTCCCCCTTTGCTGCACGCTCCCCACACATACATGACACTGTATCTCTACATACAGATGCAACAAACCTCATGCCCATCACACCCCCCCCACAAATCCATTATAAACACATCTGTGGATTAAAGCATTACAGCTACACATACATGTACATAGAAGCAACCAGCAGTCTATAGACACAAAATACCATCTCCTATGTCTGCTACATGCATATAAGAAGTACAAATAATCCTTGCCACACCCATAGCATACGTGCCTATAAAAACATCCCCATATTATGCCACACCCAATATTCACTATATATATATAGACACAGAGGCACAAGCCCATACCAGACAGCAGTATACAAACACAACTAGATACATAGGATGCCATGTCATTTCCTGCAAGCAATGTTAAATCTCTGCTACAATACAAACACAGCCATAACCAAAGCCCAAATCATAGCAGATGCACACACAGACACTCATGTTATATCTTATGCTCATGACCTACTGTACATCTTTTATACATACACATCCCAGGCCACACCCTGGCTTACTGTACATGCATAAGCATACAGCACAGCACCCCATGCACCCACAGGGTGACACTGCCCTGCGCACCGACACACGTTACTTTCCTCCCTACTCCATATGGGGGGACGAGGCACCTCCGTCACGCCCCGGCCGCTTTGCGCACCCATACACATTACCTCTCCCGTGCTACACAGCGGGACAGCACACCCCTGACCCGCTCTCCACACAGCCGGACAACAACCATGGCTGCTCCGGAGCTCCACGGGGAGGACACGCACCCGCCACACCTCAGCACAGACACGCAGGCTGTGCCCGCACTGCCTGTGCTTACAGTAGCCCCACCTGCTACAGACAGACAGACACTCTCCCCACCGCTACAGCCGCGGACGACACAGCCCGCCCAACACCACATCCGCACCGCCACCGTTCACGCACACCCGTACCATGCCTACCCCGCCCGCCCAGCGCAGACGTTCCGCCTGGCCGGGCCGCCACCTTCCCTCCCTCCCTTCCCTCGGGCTGAGGGGCCCGGCGGCTGCCCTACACGTCCCCGTTACAACTCTCTCCCCACGGCGGCGGCTCCACCCGCCCTATTATCACCTGCCCGTCCCACCCCGCCGCCGCTTCCCGCCCCGGACCCCAAGCGGCCGGGCCAGCCCCCCCCAAAGCCCGGCGGCAGCAGAGAGTGAAGGGGAGCGGCGGGTCCGGCCGGCCGGGCCACAGACTCACCATGGCAGAGGCGCCGCGGCGAGGCCGGTTGTCGTGGAGACGGGGAGCCCCGAGGAGGGCGCCAGGTGCAACGCCTGCGCGACAGCGCCGCCGGAGCCGGGCCGGGCCGGGCGGCCGCCAGCACCATGTGACCGGCACCGCCCCTGCGCGGTGGGAAGGGGCTGCCCCGGCTCCGCCCCCTCGGCTGCGCGCCCCGCCCTGTCGCCTCAGGTGGCGCCGTGAGAGGCGAGGGGGTGGTGTCATGGCGGCTGTTGAAGCAGGTGTTAGGGCTGGCTGGTTCGCAGCCTGTCAGCCCCTTGGGAGAGTCTGGCTTCTTTCTCCCGGTGGTAGGGCATGGGAGCCCTCGGCACTCGGCTGTTGGGGTTTAGAGCAGGCTGTGTGCCCGTAGGTGAGGAGGGTCCGGTGCTGTTGCCAGGCTCTCCTGAAGGTGGTGTGGTTTTGGCAGGGCAGCAGCTGCCCTCTGCTCCTCCGGTTTGCAGCCTGGCGTATTGGCTGCTGGTGTGTATGTCACATGTATGGTGACATGTTTAGTCCCGAGATACTGCCTTCTAAACCGGAGGGGTTGCTGGGGGTGCTAACCTCCTAAATTGCTACGGAAAACCCCACAAAAGCTTGTCTGTCAGAGAGGGAAGTGCTCTGAAGCCATGCATGCTCTCAGTGAGAGCACGGCTTGCTCCTGTGAACACCGCTGCCAGAGCCAAATGCAATATTGTTAATAGCACATCTGCTCGGCAGTCACAATACCACATGCAAAAACAAGGAGATGGGAGAAAAAAATTATCCCAGCACGTTCTGTTTTCTGTTAATTCAGTCCTTCAGCTTTCTAAGAAACAAGTGGCCATTGCAGAGTAACTGGAGCCTGCTCTTTGGGAAGGGCTGCATTCATTCCTGTAAGGAATGAAACATTCTGGTCTGATTAACAGTAAAAAAAACCAGTTTCTTACTCAAGTGTCCTTTCTCAGAACCTGCATGGAAATAGTTGGTACATGCACATACCATTTGTTGGCACATCTCTGAAGCTACCATGCCATGCTTCAGGCTTCAGGGAATGACCCGGTTCGTACAGTTGGTCTGGTCTGTGTAGTAGGGAAGAAAGCCTCAGAAATGTGAAGTATGTATAAACAGTTTGGCCATGTTCAGCTGGATTGCAGGATGCCCGGACCAGCAGCTTCAACGTTCTATTGGCTCACACTTAGAAAAATTAAAACAAAAAATATGACATTTTTTTTAGTCTAATGCAAGTGTCTGGGCAGCGTTATAAAGATGACAGATTTTCCTATCCATACAGTAGAAATAAAGGAATTTAGGGAGCTCAAATGTTTTCAAGTTGCAGCAACCTGAAGATAAAATTGTTTTGCAAAAAGAAGGCACATTGCAAAATAAAGCCAATGTTTGATTAAGAGACATTCGGGTGAATGTTTGCAGCAGAAAATTACTTTATATAAGCAAAGAGCAAAGATTCAACCACATAAAGTCTTTGAACTTCAACAGAGTCACTGAAAGAATGGGCTAGCAATGCTTGACAATTATTATCTATGTGTGAGGGTTTGATAAGCCATGGCACCAGTCCTTTAAGTGCATAGCTGGTTATCCTCACCTACTGGTGTAGCTCAGTAAGCACCAAATCAGAGAGCTGCTAGAGAAATTCCTCCATAACCAGCTCCAGAATTCTCTATGTGTACTTCTGACATGGTACATTTGAAGTGTTTGCTCAGAGCATGCTTTCATTTGCCATGCAGAAGGATCTCTGCTCAGGTGTTTTTAATTTAATTCTAGTTTAAGTAAGTGTTGAAAATTCTAGTTTAAGTAAGAAGTGTTGAAATTTCTGTTAGATTTACCCTTGTTTGGGAAAACTAGTTTGGTAACAGTTTGGAGAGTTGACATGTTCCTGACAAGGACATAGTACATATGTTCAACTGCTGTTGTGTATATCTATCAACAGGACACAGATATAGACTAATTTTCAACGCAGCACAGACTTGTGGTAGCAGTTTGACCATGTATGGCTTCCCCAGTAGCTTAGTATATATTTGGCTTAGAGCTGTGCTCAAAAACTGAAGTCAAAATTAGAGGAATAAAAAGCCACTGTAGAAAGATTTGTGTGCTTGCAAATAAAACTTAGGTTCACAAATGGGGTGGCTTTTATTGCATGCCCTAATCTTCTGTCTGTGTCAAAATAGATGTCAATAAAACATACTGTTTAATACTTTCTTGAATTTGTTCCCATTTGTTGCATTTATGTGAAAACAGATTAGCATGATGGAAGCAGTGATGGAATAGGATACCCTTTACAAAGTGCAATAAAATTCTTTGCTTGTACACTGTGCTGCTGTGCTTTTTACTTTTCCCTTTTTCATTTACAGGCATTTGTACGTCACTCACTAAAAGATACAAATGTGAACTCCTACAGATCTTTTGCAAAGACTTTTATCTGAGCTTTGTGTTTTGGGGTATTGATATTTATTTGCATAAAAGTACAAGACAGATGTTTTTTACTGTTACACTCATATTACTGGTAAAGTTTAGTAGACCTACTTTGAGTTTAGGTTAAGTGTGTGGTAGCATCCAACAATTCTGCAGTTTGAAAATGAAGTTTGTTAAACCTGTTCTACACTGTACATTGTGTCTGGGAATTTTCTAATAATATTACTTTGGAACTGTGAAATAAAAACATTTTAATGTAGTTAAGCTGTGGTCAGGTAAACTGAGAATTATTGCATCTGTGTTGTCTTAGCAGGTAGAAACCTGAGTGGAGTTTTATTGGCTAAAAGCAGAAGAAAAGATAAATACTAGAATTTTACATGGAAAATAAAAATGGTTGTGGTCAAATGTCTTGGCAGCATTTCTGCTTTCTCTAAACTTAGAATACATGTTGTTGCTTTAACTGAGCAGATATTTCATGCCTCTGCCATTTCCATTATCATATATTTTCTTATCATGTATTTCTTAAATGTAAAAAATGTGCTTGATCCTTTGAAAAAGTAAACATTGTGAAACATTGGACTTTGATTTGACTTAAACGCAGAGACATTCTTCTTGTCTGGCTCAACAACAAAAGGTTGGAGCACAGTAGGGAACCTGGACAGAAATATCATAGATATCTATTTTTTACAGCCTTCTGGTTCCTTTAGACTCATTGCTCGTTTCAGTGATGGTTCCTTCCCAAATTATCACTTTGAACCTGACGCCTGAGGCTTCTGATTTATTTGTATTCAGTTGCTTGAGTGCACAATTTTGGACACAGCTGAATTTAAAGGCATCTAAATTAGCAGCTTAAATTAGAAGAGCAGATTCCCTTAGTAATGACCTATGAGAAGTTAAGAATCTACCTGTTCCATATTGACTGCATATGGAACCTGAAATTAGATGCCTCAAGATGTAAACACAGTTATACCTACCAAGTGAAGCCTAAATATTAATGTTATAAGTATGTTCTCTGGTGCTTAGTGTAAGATCTCAGGGAAAATTTCGATTTTCATGGACTCTTCAGAAGATAAAATTTCCACTGAAGACCTCGGTGTACTTCTGTCACTGGCACGGTTAGCTCTCAAATGACTTAATGAAGCATTTTGTTCCCAAATACCCAGGGACACTTCTTGTGTCTATTCTAAATCCCAGCAAACTGAAGCATGGGGACAGTATGGCCCATGTTCAATGATATACAGCTGATCAGAGGCAGTGTTTGAAGTAGAAAGCAGGAGTTACAGAACATGGTATACACTTGGAATGCAAATCATAGGTTGCCTGAATGTCCTTCCAAAATTAAATGAATGTTTGCAACCTAAGCTCCAGTCCTAATCCTACAGACTTCCATGATCATGTGAAGTGCTTGCTACTTTGATTTCACCATTAATGGTAGCAAGCACTGCTTTGGATAGCAAGTGTTTGCAGATGAATTACTAAGTTGCCTTCTATGGAATAAAAATGAGCACAATAATTTTGATGGAGGTTGAAACAACTGCTAAACCTATTATTAATGGTTGATTGGAAATGCTGTAACACATCCAGAAAAATGTGCAATAACATTTAAAAGCATGCAAAAACAAGGCCAAGACTATATTTCTAAAGAATTTCCATAATCTCTGCATTTTTATGTAGGAAATATATTGAAAATATGGAATACATGAGATCTAAAAACAACTATCAGTTTGGTTTGGTGACAAAATCATAATGGCAGCCCTTCAACTCCCTGTTGTAATAAGCACTTTAGTGAAGAGAATAATAGATTTTGAGTGAATCAGACTTATTTCAGATTGGATATGTTATAAAGACAATATATGGATCCATGCAGAACATATTTTTGTGTCTTTTCATTATCAAAAAAATAAAGGCACATCAGAAATAATCCGTAACTTTAACAGCTTCTTTCCTTGACAGTCACAGAGCTAAATTAATCTCCACTGTAATTCTACTGACATCAGTGAAATCAGTGCAAGAATCCATACTGTGAATCTCACTTAAGGCTTTTTCTTTTAATTATACCTTATATGGAAAATAGAAACAGCCAAGAAATTCCAAGGGATTTCTAGAAGTTATCAGGGAAATGCTGTCTGCTTTCACAGAGATTATCCATCACAATACATACTCCTTTGGTACATGTATTAAGATGCTGTTTTAATTTTCTGGAGGACAAGCTCTTTGCAGGAAGGAAGATTTGTCAGAATTAAAAGTATACACTCAGTGTCCCTCAAATAGAGCAAGTCTTTCAAAGGTACAGAGTGAGACAATTACTTTAATTAGTTTAGGGGCAAGGTCCCTATTTCATCAGTGGGTCAAGCTTTGGCATGGTTTAAGATTTCCTCAGAAGTCCATGAACGCTCAGTACTAAGCAGTATAAAAGCTTGTACCTTGTGAATGGAGAGGCCCTGATGCAGACATCAACCAGATGCTGCTCTTGGTCCCATCACTTGGACCGTATGATCTCCCATGGCTGTAAGACTGCCTTCTCGATGTCAGAAGGTAGACAGAAGTCCTCCAGGTTATTCTTTGAAGAGCCTGAACATCACCTGCCACTAGGGGAAGTGGATTTACAAGTGGCATCCATGGACAACATGGATGTTGGGTGTCAGTTCTCATATTCTCACAGCTAGTCAATTCAAGTGTAACATCTCCTTTCTTATGTCAATGTATTATTTAAGATCACTTGCTGGAGGTGCCTTACCTCTTTTATTGTTCATCTACAGGAATATCACCAGCTCTTGTGCATTTTCCTGCCCATGGCAGGAGCACTAGAACCAGATGATCTTCAAAGTTCCTTCCAACCCAAACCATTCTCTGATTCGATGATTTTTTGCATCCATTGTGTATGTCTTCTGCAGCAGGATGGCCTTACATGTTCTCTCTCCCTGTCAGTCACACTCTGGCTAACACTGTAGGCAGAAAACAGTCAGGAAATGAGCAGGCTTAGGATCTCTGAAACTACTGGGAGAAAAGTCAGAGTTTGGAGGAGAGTGAGGATGGATGAAAAACAAATGTTACACAGAGGAGTGGTGACAGCTGGGTGAAGCAAGTTTCAAGCAGAAAAAGTTACTGTTTAAAGTGTGACATTGATGCTAAGCTATTACTACCAATAATACATACTGTGACTTTATGTAGAGGTTATCTACACCTCCATTCTGTTCTGAGAAAAAGATTCAATCCTGAAGTGATGGCAAACAAGCTAATCTTATGCAAGGAAGATAAAGAAAGCTTTTTACATGCCAATTAAATTACTCTGCTTGCAGGTGCTACTTCTGTAACATTCTGCAGCATTACTCCTTGCTGATGTTTTTTCTCCAATTTTACATGGTTGCACTGAGGTTACCCATGGTCATCCTGCTGGTGTATTCCTGGCATTCACTGACTATGCAGCACTGTGGGGTTGATGTATGGATTTGGGAGATAGGATGCTGGAAATGAAAACATCAAATGGAAATAGCAGAAGCCTCTACATTTCTCAAGAGTCAGCTTTGTAGAGCTCAACAGTCAGGAAGGTAGCCATGATTTTAGACTAGCCTTAACATCTTTCAGACTGCAACCCAGAATTCATCTGAGTGCAGAATGTCAGAAAGGGTTAAACCCAACACAAAAGAGGTAACTGAAGCTGCCTTTTCCAGCAGATGTTTTTCTGAACAGTACACATAATGATTTAGAATTACAGAACTACAGAATAATTCAGCTTGGAGGGGATCTCAGGCAGTCATCCTGTCTGACTCAGCTCAGCGTACAATTGGCTCTGAGATTAGAGCAGGTGGCTCAGGACTTTAGCCAGTTTGATCTTAAAAACCTCCAAGGGTGGAGATGGCACAGTCTTTCTGGGCAACATGTTCCACTGCCTGATTATCCTAATAGAGGATAAAGAGAAAAAAAGTTTTCCTAATATCCACTAAACACATATTGTGCCTGTTGTTTCTTGTCCTTCTATCATGAACCACTGTCTGAAAAGCCTGGCTCCATCTTCTTAGCAGCCTCCCAAGAAGCACGGGCAGGCTTCTGTTAGGTTCTCCCAAAGTCTTCTCTTCTTCAGGCTGAATTAGCTGTGGTCCCTCAGCCTCTCTTCACAGGTCTCCCTAAACATCTTGGTGGCCCTTCACCAAACTCACTCCAGTTTAACTTGTACTGGGGATCCAAAACTATTCAGGATTCCAGATCTGGTCTAATCAGTACTGAGTAGAGAGAGAGAATAACTTCTCTGGAACTACTGGCTGTGTTACTGTTAATACCACCCAGTATGCAGTTAGCTACTGTTGCTGCCAGGGCAGATGTTCTTTGCTGATGGCTAATGTTTTGGCTTGCTGACCCCCAGGACCATTGGAGTCCCTTCCAGAGAGCTGTGCTCCAGAGAAGGGAAATGCCACTTTGTTCTGGCTTAGCCTCTTCTACTGACACGGTCCTGGAGCCTGAAGGTTCCAGCAGTCCTGCAGATGAAGGAAACAAAGAGGGTTTCTTCACACAAAGGGCAGGGTAGTCTAGGGCTGCACTTATCACCAGATGAGCTGCAGCCTTTGTGTAATGGATACAGTAGAAGTACACACTTTGGATGTGTTTGAGCTACAAACAAGGTGTCTGTGTCCCCTTTGTAATGAATGGAGGTAGGCTCCCTGCTCAGTGAGGCCAGATTGAGGCAGTGACTTAATTTCCATCAGCAATCACTTTGTTCCCATCATTTGCTGTTGCTCAGCTGAGGAAAAGTCAGAGAATCTTAATTTCAGACCCTCGTGGAATCTGAAATTGCTGCCGAACAAACGTTACCAGCTCCGGTTGCTTTATCAGTCTCTACTTTTGTACATATATTTTTGTCTTTGCTTGTTTTTTTAGCCTTTCTAGATGAAAATGACACTTGACAGCAAGAATGACCATTGCATGCTCCAGAAATGAACTAGAAAATTATGTTGAGAAGGCACTTGTGTGAGCATATTTGTAGAGAATAAGGCTTCATGTGGGTGGAATGTGCCTGTTGCAAAGGTTCCATGGTAAAAGTTACTGGAGCGTAACATTGGGGGTTTGAAAGACACAGATAAGCCAAATCAACATACATGTTTGCACTGTTTAGAAAGGCATTTTCAACACGGGGTGGTAAACCAACCTCATTTCAAAGCAGTCCAGTTCTTGAGGCGCTGTGTAGATCAGCAGGAAATTAAAGCCCATACTCAGAGGGAGGCCAGAAGAGAAACTAGTACAGTTTGACAGACAACACAGCACAGGACTAGGGTCTTGACAGGAGGTGATGGAGCAAAACCTGGAAGAAAGTCAATGTAATTAAAGATCAGAGAAAGAAAAGCAGTGCAATTGCCTTTAGAGCCCATATTAAAATTTTTAACCTCCTAAAACCGTATTTTTCAGTAATACTGCATTGAAAGCAGTAAGTTCCTGGGGTGGTAAAATACTTTTTCCTTTATTCAGGTTATTTCCTGATGAAAATAAGGTATTTTCTGTCAATTTTGTAGTAGCCAAAGAGTAAGTCAGCTCTGGACTGGCACTTAACCTTGTCTGATGTCAGGTTGTGTCACAATTCAGCTCAAAACAAGCGTGGTCAGAATCCGATGTAACTGTAATATATTTAATTGAATTTCTCCAACTTAGGTGGACACAATTTGGAATAACATATTGGCATTACAGCAGCTGTTTAATTGCAGTGTTATTAAATTCTGTGGTCATTCAGTATGCCACAGCTTTATACCACACATTCATATTCTCAGAGATACCATTAAATTTAACAGTTAATTTCCCTGTAGTTTGAAATAGTGCAGACAGTCCAAACTTCTGCTACAAATTACACATGGAATTACCTAAACTTGTCATTCAAAAACCTCTTTAAACATCTACAAACCCAACAGGTGTATCCAGTCTGTGCCCGGTCTGGGGGCACATGCATTTGCCCACAAGATTGAGTGGTAACACCTGTACAGGAACATTTACACTGGAAGTTTTAAAACAGAAGAAGCTGCAAACATGTTGAGACCTCTGAAGTCTGGAACCAAGGCCGGTAGGTAGTTGAGTAAGTACTGACTTGTGAGTCAACCCTCTGGCCCCTCCTGCATGTTTGGTTTTTGGTTCATCATTGGTGTTTCGATAGCTGTGAACTGTAGTTCCAGACTGCAACGGAACATCCATGCACACAAAGAGAGTTTATTTTGCAATGGAAAATAAATAAGGTGAACAGTTACTTCACACTGGTAATTATGTGGCAAAGTAAGCCTCGGAAGAGAAAATACTGACTTACTAGCACCAGTATTTTCTTTCTCTCTTTCACTCTTTCTAGTCTCCCAAATGTTTTTTTCAGTGACACAGCTTACGTGCATGTAGTGCTTTTCATCCAGAACAATGCCAAAGTGCCATACAGGCTCTGTATTGTATTACTGAAGCTTCACAAGAAATGCATTTTTCTGTATTAGCACTCTGTAGAAAAAAAAAAGGACCCTGTGTACATGACAAAATACATCCTGAAGAGGAAAGCATGCATATTCACATGTAACCTCTTAGGTCAAGATGGAAGATTAATGCAGAACCTCAAATATTGCCTGTATCAGTTTTCCTTTTAATAGTTCAAGTATTTTAATGGCATATTAGTTAAGGCTTCATGATCTGTAGAATAATCAGTAGATATTCCAGGCTTCTTTATGTTATGGGAGAGAATGAAGCAGGAAACATATAATGTACAAAAATGTATTTCTGAATTTAATCTCACCACATAAACAGAGTTTTCATTTCCATTTCACTTGTTATTGATAAATAGATGTCTACAACTCTCCTCCTTGTTCTTTAACAGGAAAAAAATAAAGAGATTTTTCTCAATTGTTTTGCAAGTGTAACTATTACTGAATCCTGTTTGGTTTGCATTTAACATCCAAAACATTGTAGTAACAGGTACTTTGCAGGATTTTAAAAGCATATGGTTTTACATATAGGTAAAGCTTGCAGTTTAAATGTTACCTATATTTTCTCATGATTAGTTATGAACTTTGCCCTTGATAAGTCCTCTGGGATATAACCCAGCTGAACTTTGCAGCTATTTATTGTCTCTAGGGGTTTAAATAACAATTCTGTGTAATAGTCTCTCAGTTTGAGGGAGTTTCAGTTCTAACTTTGACCTCAGCATTTCAGAAAGGTCTAAGCCAGGTTGATTATCTATCTCCATAATTATAGTATTAAAAATGCAACTCTATATTCTTGTAATTATGTGAAACTCTTCCTCCTTTGCCTGAATCTTAAATAGCAGAGCTTTTCATAGGAACTTTGCTTTGGTAGGAATCACTGAATAGACTTACCTTTTCCAAAACTGTGGGGACCTTGAAGTGTAGTGTCTCTGCACCTTCTGTTTCAGCATACAACAACAAAAATGGTTCATGTTTTATCGCAGTTTCCTCTTTGGAAGGATGTCTGAGCTCTGTGTCTATGCATCACATCTAATAGTTCTTGCATACCTCTTGTGTCTCTCCGTGTGCCATTGCGTGCCCATGTGCATCAGTCATTGCACAAATAACACATTTCCACACGCTCACTGAGAAACATCATAGAATTAAACAGGATCTTTACAACAGCCCTATCGTGCTGGGATGAATTTTCCCAGCAATGTGCATTGCTAGGCAAAACTCTGCCCTCCTTATCCATAGTGGTAGCTCTGCTGACACAAATACAAGGTCAGGCATTCACCATTGTTTCTGCCTCCCCCATGAGCAGGAGCAGTTGGTGGTATACAGTTGAATTCCCTGTCACAAATGCGACAGAAGTGGACCTCCTGTAACAATCTCTGCCTCATGGTTTTGGTTATTTGCTCTAAATTCTCTTGACCTTTGCAAGGGTAAGAAGGTGCTCTAGCAGGACACAAGGTTAGCCATCACCATCGTCCTGCTTTGTGGTTTGCCTGGAAATTGCCTGCAGTTTAGGAAAGCTTTCCTTTTAATTTGGTGCAGATGTGAAATAAATTATACTATGGAATGGTGCTGTCAAATATTTATTTAGTATCTCAGTACTTGAACTCGCTTGCCAATCAGATAAAATCAGTTTTGAATTCTCTGATACTGACATCATTTTCCTAACTTACAAATTCACTCTCAGACATAGAAGTAACGAATGTTTGCATTGGCCTGCTGTGAATAGCAGCGATGTTTAGGAATTTTAATGTACAGTTTAGTGTTTTCATACTGTCACTGTGAATCAGTGCTTAATTTTAGCTGGAGACAGCTTTGTCCTTAAACTACTTTTTGTGTTTTCCTATTTTCTAATTCAACCTGAGTGTTAACATTGGCTCCTTTTAGATGATTTGCATAGAGTTTCAAAGGCATAGGATTTCCCAGGACATTACTAAGCAGCAGCAGTGGCTGCAAAGCCAAGTGTATATTGCTGGGTCAACAAGATTGGCTTTAAACAATCAAACAGAAAACATAATTGAGAATAATGACTAGTATTTTGAGAAATGTTTTACTGTATGTGTTACTGTGCCAACATCTGTCTACATAATCCTGATCGTTATCTCTCATAAAAATAGCATATGAACTTGTGAAGTTTATGAAAATAAGGGCTGCTCTAAACTGAGCTGAAGTCAATGAGACTAGTTTAAAACCAGCTTTTCTTCTCTGATATTTACTGCATACAGTATGATAAGAAGTTGTGTTGTGCTTTAAGCACTTAGCTGAAAATTTTGTACACAGTTAACTGTGTAGTATACAGAAGTAGCATCTTAACTGAATTCATGTGGTATTGCTAGAGGTTGATCAAAATCCAAAAACTGAGCATAGACAAAAATATGGGTTTGCTGAATCTGCTTGCTGAAGTGTAGTAAATCCAAAAAGCATATAGAATCATAGAATGGTTTGGGATGGAAAGGACCTTAAGATCATCCAGTTCCAACCCCCTGCCATGGGCAGGGACACCTCACACTAAACTATGTCACCCGAGGCTCTGTCCAGCCTGGCCTTGAACACTGCCAGGGATGGAGCACTCACAACCTCCCTGGGCAGCCCATTCCAGTGCCTCACCACCCTAACAGGAAAGAATTTCTCCTTATATCCAATCTAAACTTACCCTGTTTAAGTTTGAACCCATTGTCCTGTCACTACAGTCCCTAATGAAGAGTCCCTCTCCAGCATCCTTATAGGCCCCCTTCAGATACGGTTAATTAAGGACTGAGCATTTTATCACTGTCAATTTTCAGTCAGATAACAGAGCATATCTGAATAATTTTTGCTTGGCCAACATACAAAAAAAGAAAATCGTGCATGAAATTGGTGGGGAGCAACTCATTTTCAGTCCTCAGTTTTTCACATCTCTGGTTGGATTTTGTTCCTTGAAGTCTTGTCTGTGTGGCTGCCTTACTGATGCCTACATCACTAGTGAGGGATCACCAAAGTTCTTGGGAGCACTGGTGGGAATGTTGCTGAAGCCATTAGTGGCCAACAGTAGAAACACAGAAGCTTCTGTTTGTCTGTCAGGAGAAAAGAAATTGCTCTGTATGTATGCTGACTGACAAGGGTAAAACTTGAAGAATCAGGGCAGTTAGAGGGGGAAAAGGTTACTTTCTTAAGCATTATAATATTATAGGAAATGGCATCACAACAAAACTGTAACTCTAGTGGCTATTTTACTCTTCACTGATTAAAAGCCCCAACTGTGCTTTGATGAGGACTGCTTCTGTTTCACTGAGCCAAACCAGCTTTTTACTAGAAGTTACAATGGAAGCATCAATTGGATATAACCGCATACAGTCTAAGTTCTGCTTCTGTGAGACAATTTACATCTGCAGTCATACAGCCTGTTAGGGGATTATGAAGAACAGAGTGAGCTCAGGCTGAAGAAATCCCAAAGGGTACTTTTGTACTCAGAATCCCTCAGTCATAACCAAGTATGCAGCTTCTGTATTTTTCACATCGTGTTATGCACAACCAGCCCATACAGAGTATCACTTCCACCATTTACAGTGAAGAAGGCCAGGAAAACAAGGCTGAGGAACTGAGGATCTGAAATTGTGGTGTGTGGATGGACGGCAGAGCTTTTTCTTGTGGTTCATTGAATAAGAAACATTTTAGAACTATACTGTGGTAGATTAAGCCACAGGTACCGGAAAGGAATGGGGTCTGCAAGTAGGTATTTTCCTTACAAAGTGGTCTACTGACTGAAAATCTGGAGCACCATTAGAGTTCAACTAATTGAGCCAGACAGCTTGTTAGACTGTCTTCTAAAAGCTGGATGTCTGGCTAGATAGCTTTTGGCACTTTGAAGAACAGAAAGGCAGATTTATGAACTGGACAAATGAGCATTACAGTCAGGAATTTTTCCAACAGTTTGGCTGTATCTGAGACCCTCTGACTTTCAAAAAGATGCTGCTTCAAAAGCCAGCTTCTGCCAGCTCCTAAATGCACCATTCAGCCTCAGATACTGTTGCTGATTTTAAGCACCTTATCTTCCTGTGCATTTCACCTAAAGAGACGGGGTAAGTTTAGAGTCAATTTTATCCCTGTTTGATCAGTAAAAGGAAAGCTTCAAAACAAGAAGGTGGTTCAGGAGGAGGATAGATGTGCCTGCACACAGAGGAGGAACAGGGTGATGTTAACATGCAGAAAGAGCTTGATGCACTTCTGGAAAGGTGAACCTGAATCTATATTCTCCTAGTATTGCTGAGGCTTCAGAAACATTCAGCTTCCTCACAACATACATACGTTCATAGCAGGCATGCATCGTTACGATACACTCATAAATCTCTGGTGTTAGGCTCAGTTTGGACAGGGATTGCTGAATCCTTTCCATGGCTTACTCTCAGGAATTAAGCCCTAACTCACCATGTCCTGAGCTACACTGCTGATTAGTCTCCATATCCTCGCCACCAGCAAACAGCCAACAGCAGCACTGCCAAGGTTTCTGCACTTGTTTCTGCCTCTTCTGTGTTAAACATCATTCCAGTTCAGATCCATCAAAATATCCAGCACAGAAACTGAAACAATGTGGGCAGAAGAATACACAAATCAGAATTTCTTGGAAAAACCCAGTCTCCGTAATTGTAAATAGCTGGTTTTCTTCATTGTATGCTATTTCCTGTATGGATTTCACTATTTCTGATTTCTGAGCTTTAGATCAGCTTAGAGTGGAATGGATGGATTCATGCCTGAAAATGACTGAAAAAAACAGGTAGAAGCTGCACAGGTAGGAGCATGTTGTGTGTTTTCCAGCATGTTAATCAGACAAAAAATACCATGACACCTACCCAGGGTGCCAGACACCTGAGCTGCACAAACAGTACGAAACAACTAAGAACAGGGAACACTTGCAACTTGTGCTATTTTTTGATGCTGCTGCTCCCTCTCCTAACAAAACAAAATAGAAGATGAGAGTTAAACACTTTTTGTACATCACAATTTGGAGAAGTTTCTCATTTAAGCTAGGCCATTTCTGAGACATTGTTAAGGCTGTTAAAAGCAAATCAAAGCAAATTGGAGGAAACCAAATCCACTCCAGACCCAGGAGGAAGATAGTGTTTTGGCTTAGCATGTGCCCTTCTCACCCCAGGAACCTGAGAACAAACCATGTTCACCACTTGCCTGCATTGTCACAGAACCACTCATTTTTGTCATCATCTTCTATCTGCGGCCACACGAGGACATGTGCCCTAGAAATGAGGCAGAAGAGCATGTTGGTTTTGGAGCCAAAATCAGCACTCACCCTCATTCAGGAATTGAGAAAGGAGGAAGCACAGCATTCCCAAATTCCTCTATTCCTTGTTTCAGTCACTGCTGCTTCTTTTCACAGTTTTCAGGGTGCACACTGCTGGTTTGCTAGTTCGTAGGTGATGGATTTCAACAGGCAGTCTTTAGAAATCCTGTGCTAATAAACAGGTAAGAGCAGAAGAGAAAGCAAACGTATGGAGGAAGCTCAGACTGAGTTTTGGCAAATCCTACACTTGATCTGTGTTGCAGTGTTGCCAGTGCTAAGTATTCCAAACTCCTATATGATGAGGGTGGCTTAAAAATAATCAATTTGGAGTTCTTTTTTATTTGCCTTCTGGCTTAAAAAGAATCAATCTGAGGTTCCTTTTATTTGCCTTTGGTTTCCGAGCCTTCAGGGTATGCTCAGACAATGTTTTCTCAGAAACCACGTGTGCTAGAAAGCTGCTTTCTCTTTTCCAACTAAAAATTGTTATTTCTCAAGTCAAGCCCCAGCCCTATGCTAAAGCTTCATGTACCAAACAGCAGCAGCTGTGCAATAACTCACTGGAGTCACAATCCTTCATCTCATTCCCTTCATCTTTGGTTTTAATTCTTATAGGTAAGGGTGGTACGACAGAAGTCAGAAAGTGAACAAATTAATATGAATAAAAACATGAGAACCTTTTAGTTAGGATAGGATGGACAGCAACTCAATAGATGAAATAGAAAACAAAAGAAAAACAAGGGTGGAAAGAGAGATGAAGTGGGAGGCTGGCAGTGTTTGCAGACATAGCAAAAGAAAGAGAGAAAACAAAGAGGAAACATCATCCTGCATATGCCTACCCTTTCAGTGCAGCAGCTGCTCTGGGGCTCTGGAAGCTATCAGCACCATAAATAGCTCTGTATCTGTAATTAATGATTTGAAGCTGTGCCAGTATTTAACCAAGGATTAGCTCTGCCTAAGCAAATGGTCAGCAGCATGTGGACCTATGGAGACTAGGTGTTCTCAAGCTTTGAAATGCTGCACGCTCATGTTGTTCTGCATATATGTGTCTTCTGGAGGGCAAAGTTAACTTGAAATTCAGAGATCTTTAAGTGCTGGGGTGGGGGGACACTCTTTAAGTTCTTAAGTCTGAAATGAAACCTGCAAGATTTGTTTCCTTTAGCAGGTATATATCTCTGCTGAGGGCTGTCACTGTCTGCTCTTCCATAGCCTGACTATATGTGGTGTCTGGCCTTCAGAAGGTTTGAACGGGTAGTTCAGCAAAACACACTGAATTCTGGCTATTTCTTCAAAGTAGAAAGTTCTCATTTTTAGCATTTCTTCCTGTTTTTCTCCCTCTATATTTTTTGCTAGTGTGTCTCTTGTGGCATTCCTATCCCTATTATTTGATGTAGAATTGTCTTTTCATTATTCTCCTTTATTAGACTTCTAGATGTTTTTGTCTCTGCTCCCAAAATCCAAGTTGTCCTACTCAATGTACATTGAAATGCCTCCCATCTCCTTTTAAATGTGTCAGTGAATTTGCAAGATTTCTGGCTATAACATTCATCTACCCTTTCTTACAGCTTGTGAAATAGATGCGTCATGTTTAGTTCCCTGTTTAGCCACTCTATGCATCCTGTGTCCCTACGGAACAAAGAGCCATCAGTAAGTTATGTACATAGGTCAGGAGGCTGGATTTACCTCTGCTATGGTTAGTTGGTGAGTCATATTTAATCTAGGGTAAACATCAGGAATTTTTATCCCCCAGATTTCAAATGCAAAGCCCAAAATAAAATGTTTCTTATACACTCTACCTGGGTAGAAGCATTCTCACTGAGGGCTGAACAAGAAACCAGAGAACTCTACAGAGAACCATAGAAGCAGCAATATTGTGACCTGGATGGAAAGCCAAGAATGTTCTTGTGGTACAACCCTGACTAATAAAGAATGTTGGAACACTAAAGTAATAAACCCCTCTCTTTTGCATTCAGAGGCACAGACTATTTGGACTTGCATTCATCTGCAAAGCTCTCATGCATTCATCTCTCCTTCCTGAAGACTCCTTGTCTTATTAGTAAGCATATGCTTCACAAGGGCAACAAACAAACTGAAAGACACCACAAAAAAAACCAGTCAGATAAGGAGAAAAAAATGGATTGATAAATACTCTATAATTATAGACTGAAACAGAATGAGCAGGTCTTATTTTAGGCACTATCCATTGGTCAGTAATACATTGCTGATTTCAAATCACCTTTTAATGAAGTAGCTTGGTCAGCAGTGCCTCAGCTATTGAAATCAGATAATATTTATGGTACTATTAAATACTGGTTTATTTATTCAAATATTGTATCAGTTAGCTTCAAAAATGACCTTCCTATTCCATAACTTTTTTCTTTGCAAATACTGAGCTTTAGCTCTAGCCTCATTTCATGCTTTAGAGCAACTTTATCATTTACTGAAACACACCACATGCTCATAAGATGCACAGAAGAAAGTTCTCCAAGTGGGAAGCTTTAGCTACAAATCTAATTGTGGAGGTATCAGCATATAATGAGGTCTGTAACGTTAGAACTGGAAATCACCTGTTGCCAGGTCCTGCGCTGCAGAAATAAAGGAGCAGAGAAAATGCTTCTCTTTCCTTCTCTCCCTGCCTCTGTCTCAGACCCGCACGAGCACACCCATGTGTGCGTGTGCATGCACACATGCACGTACACACAAAAAAGCTGCTGTTTTGATTCAGTTCTACCAGCCTCTTTGTGCAGTTACAAACTGCAGATGTTCCAACTCCAGGGCACAGTTTGATTTCATTTGCAAATGAAATATATGACTTATATATTCAAAATAAAATGAGGCATCTCCTCAATAGCAATATTCAACCCCTGGACTGGCCCAGGCATTCAGAGTTACTACAGATTTACTTCTAGAGCTAAAATGATCAATTCTTTGAGGACACACAGTGTTGGTTTTTCTTTTCCCCAGATGAGGGAGGATACTTCTTTTCTGAATAAATATTTTAATATAAAAATATCATGGCTACTTCCACTGCTAAAAGTGTGTGTTTTTATGTCAGTTTAAAATTAACATAACAACACACGTATTTTTTAGCCAGTAATAGCCCACTACTATTTCTGTTGTGAGCAATAAAACATGATGGTTGCAATGTCAGTAGCCTTACATTTGTGGATACACCAATTACAATACTTCACATTATTCCACTCAGACGTGTTTGCAAGAGCTGACCAGTTCAAGGGGCTGACTCACAGACTGTTCAGCTCAGATTGTTAAAACCAGTTACACCAATTAGGTTGTTGCCCAACCTCAGTTGTCGCTATAGCTTGTAGGGCACACTTTAACAGCTGTTTAAGTGTTCATCAGCTCCTGACAACTGGACTTACAGTAAGAGTGGAACTTTGGATGTTGTGGATGGTATCTGGCCAGTGATTATGGTTTGAATATTGTGTATCCACTTTCCCTGACACAAACTGGAGCGTGGCATTGAGAGGGAGATGCAAGATGGTGTTTCCAAAGTGTACCCTGGCCACTGTAAAACTGGTGGCAGATAGGTCTGCTGTTGTAAGTTATTTAGGTATTTGATCATCTTTGTAGCAACATTCTCAGTGTCATCATACAGCCCCCTGCTCATACCACCACCTTCCACAGCACCCTGACATTGGCTTTGAGTCAACTGCCCTGTGTCTGTCCAGCCAATCTGCCTCTACTTCAACCTTCTTCCTGCTGCAAGAGCTGACCGTCTGTCTAAGTCTCACAAGCTAAAGAGTTGGAGAGAAGATGCAGGAGAAGAGATTGAGAAAAAACTGACAAAAAGATGGGAAGCCACAGTGGGCAGAGATGTGGGGAGGGATTGAGAAAACAGGAATTAGGCTGCCCCAGGGGAAGACCTGAAGAGCTTGATCTTTTTCTTCTATTCTTCTCTCCCAGCATCAGTGCCCCAGACTCCCACAGTGGTTTGGTACCATTTGCATCCACATTAGCTTTTCCAATCTACTTTCTGTCATGCTGATTCCTTAAGGATCTTTGACTAAAACCCTAGCACATCACTTGCAGCTTTCACAGTTGCACCTCTTTCACACCTCTCTCCAAGGTATGCAGGTACTTGAGGAGAGTGAAACTGAGCATCTTGGAGCTAAGATGCCAAGCATGCCATTACTAAGGTCCCTCTAACTTTTTAGTAAGACAATAGAGCATATGAGAAAGGCAAACACTGAAGAAGCTTTAAGTCTTTCTGGTCACAAATGCTCATGCATACCTGGGAAGGAAATATTCTTCCACACTCCCCATTTTCCCTTCATCCAGTTAGCACACTTAGCTTTCACAGCTGGATCTCTTTCATACCTCTCTGCAATATCTTGTGTGATATTGAGCAGGTATTTGCAGGTATTTGAGCAGATTGGAACTGAGCATCTTAGCTCCCAGATGCTGATTTTGGTGTATGATATCTGTTTACTGTGACTGCCTGCCATATAAACCTTTTGCTTCAGCAGAGCCCTGTGCTCTGTTTGGCTCAGCCTTTGTTCCATCTTGACCTTGAACTTCAGGCACTGAGATAAAGGACTTCCTCAGTTGTGATTTGCTCTTGGTCATATCCCCAGCAGCCGAGAACCTGGGGAGTGGATCAGAGCCTCATAAACATGCAATAAACTAACTTCAGTTAACCCAGTTGGTATTGTGAAATGCTGGGGTTTAGGTGGGCTGTATTTCAGAGCATGCGCATGAAAATGTCAAGCGAATTGAGTCAATATGTAGATTTTTGGCTGTTTAGCATCTGACCACTCAGCTTTTAAACACCAGCTGGGCTTTATCCAAAGCCATAGGTCTGTTAACACAGCATCCAGTTGTGTCACATACAGCACTAGAGGGCAGAGCTAACAGCTAATGAGAAATTAAGGGTGCCTCAGGGACCAGGGAACATTCATTATAATGGAGTTAAACAAACTTTTAGGAGGCTGAGACACAAAAGTCAAAATATGAGGTGACTGGTAAAATAAATGGCACATTAATTGCGATGCTGGAAGCATGACAAACATTACAGACGTGCCCTTGCGTACTTCCCACAGCCCTTCTTGGGAGCATTTGCAGCTCTGAGAGATACCACTTCTAGCTTTCTGCACACCTCCTTCTCCTGTATACGTAAGGTTCTGTCTGCAAAAGGAAGAACTAGACCTGTGCCTTTGGAAAGCAAAGCTGAGCTGCTGGAGCTTAGGAATTTGCTGGAGCCAGACTCTTCCTGCCATGGGTGTTCTGGCCCTGTAGTATTCCTAGGTCTCTGTGCAATGGGACTCATGGGTGTCTGGAGGGACTCAAGATGGGAGTGAATAGAGAAGGTCTTGGGATCTGTGATGAATGCTGGAGTTCACCAGTTGCTTGCTGGCCCATGTTGACCCAGTGCATCCAGTGAAGTTTATCTCAGAGCAATGCCTGCAGTGTGGCACTGCACTGATGCAGGTATGGGTGTTCGTGTGGACACTGCTTCAGAAAAGGTTCCTAGCATCAGTGAAATCGGTAGAAAGGGACTGTATTTCCTCTGGTTGGTGCCCAGCGAGAAGATGAGTCACAGCCCCAGCCTGAGGCAGACAGCAGGTACCAACTAAGTAGGTGCAGGTAACCTTGAAGAGAGGTAACCTTGAGAGCAGGTAACTGCTCTCTCTCATCTAACTGATGACCATGTCTGGTGAAGGTTAGAGGGTGTGAGAAAAGGAGGGCGAAACTGGAACGGGAATGGCTTGTCTGAAGGCTGAAGGTGGGAATCAAGGCAAGGTATTAGATTGTGTCCCTACCCAGACTTTTACAGATGCCCACAGGGACCAAAAAGAAACCCTATTGCAAAACTGGGGCACTTTTTTACACTGCTACATAATTTTCACCCATTAAACTGCTGCAAGATTGCAGGACAAGAAGAAAGGAAAAGTTACTGCTTTCCCCATGGTCAGATACCACCGACCAAAGCCAGGCAGACATTTGGTTTACTTCTGTTGGTCAGAAAAAAGAAGTGAGTTAATTTTGTGCATCACTCACAGTGTGGCTGCTGTTGCATGGCCAGCCACATTCATGCTTGAGACTGCTCCATCATCAAGAAATGAAATGTGATTTTCACATTGATTTATATGATTTTACAATGATTTATATGAGTTGTGGCCTGTCCTATGACAACACCTTACCCATATAACATGAGGGAAGAATTGCTCTTTCTCAGGGTTAGCAGCGCTGGGACACAGGTCCCTGTGTTAGACACACCACCCACAAAGTGGTGCATATGCCTTTTCCTTTATTTCCCCTGTCAGCTCCCTGAATTACTTCCAGGTAGTGCTGCACGTTTCTACCTTTTCCTTTAATTAGGTGCAAACACTCTGTATAAATAAAAGAGAACGTTCCCTGCAGCGCGTCGGCTGTTGCAGGCTGCCAGACACTGAAAAATGTTTGTCTCTCTTCCTGTTACTTAATAATTCCCTCTTTATAAACAAAGAAATCTTTCTCTCCCTCTTTTTTGCTTTCCCTTTTCCAGTTGGCTTTTAGGGGTTAGAAGCTTGGATACAGCTGCAGAATAAGTTTGGATCCCAGTGTACAGTAGGTGTACTATCCCTGAACACAATAGGTGTACAGTACTACCCAGGGTTCCTGCCTGCCTTTCAGTCGCACAGTCTCCATACCCTTTAGGAGACGTCAGTCATTGCAGTGCTTGTATGTAAATGCTGTATTGTCCATTAGGTATTTTGGATTCCTTTACATGGTGCTTGGCAAGCCAAACCATAATTCTTTGTGTCCTGTTTCTAGCAGCAGCTCAAGTCATAGACTTCAGGAAAGCTGTCATTCCCCCATAATAATGACATGATACTACAAAGGTATCTATAAAGAAACTTAGGTTGATTTACTAAGAGCATATCAAAATGGCATGTCAAGTTGGTTACAGTTATCTCCATCTGGGAGATAACTGTAGGAAGGGAGTCTGAAGAGGTTGTGCAGAAGTGTTAACAAGCTGTAAACCCCAAATTTTCTTGGTTTCTGCAGTTCTCAACACTGCATCTAGGGAGAGCCATCATCATGTTGTCTGGCCTATAGGAAGTCAACTATTTCATGACATCGACATGCATCAACAGCTATCTTAAAGCTTGGATATGATAACTCATACCTGGGTATGGATCACCACAAAGGGTTTTGGAGGTATCTAGTAGAGCCATCATTTTCTGCAGCCTCTGCAGCGGAGTGTATGGCATGTAGCTGTATGCCTCAATTATTGCTGTATTTCTTTTCTACTTCTTTTGGAGACAGCACTTCAGAAGTTCCAGACTATATGATACATTCTAATAATCATGCTGGTTACAGCAATTTAATCACCACCTTCATCACATATTAATGTAGATCTCTTTAAAAAAGAAAAAACAACTAAGATTTAGGGTGAGAATTAAACCTAAAGCCTGTATTTCATTTAAATTAATTTCTTTAAGCTAAATTATGCAGTCTGTCATCATATGAAGCGATTGCATTATGCAGAGAAACAAACAGTATTTCATGCTTTAGTGACAGAGAGGTACCTTTTACTGAACAGATTTATTTCTATTGTGCTTTATTCTGATATGAAAAGTGACCTTTCCTATGACTTTCCAGCATTCCTCAAAGACCAGATTCTTTGCCAGCTGCAGCACTTTAACAAATGTGCCAGCATCTTCCCTGCTTTGCTTGAGATTGCAAATGTTTCTGAGAGTGTCTATTTGCTCAAGGCCTTAGGATCTTAGGTTGCTATCTTGCAAAGGCTTAAGATCATGTGTTAGAATTTGCTCAATTGGAGCCCTTGCATCTATAATGTTTATAGTATGTGAATTTTTAATGGCAGAAAGTGAATATCCCTCAGAGTAGATATGAAGAGACCAAATACAATAATCTCTACTGTAAATACAACATGTTACTATTTTCAGATGTGTCTTTGTTCACTTGTATTTCCTTTAAGTGTTTTATTTAGTACTGAAAATTCACTCTAATGTGAATGACATATTCCAGATGTAAAGGTATATAGATGGTCTTCAGGTACTAGGTGCCGTTACTGTGTGCTTCACAGCACTTAAGTGCTTTGTGTGTGTGCATTCACATGTGTATGTACATACTTTATGGCCCACTGCCTTCATGTACTCCCTGTGTAAAAGTTTGCATACAGTGAAGCACTGTTCTATAAAATATCACTGTTGGCACATTCACTCCTCCCAGGGAAGGCACAGCCTAGGAGCTGTGTAAAGATGCACGTACAATCCATCTTTTGTAATGTGTCATAATACATTGTACATCATACACTGAATAGTTTGATGTACAGTGTGCTACTGTTGTGCTGTGAATGCCAGAGGTTCTGAGCAAAAGGTTGTATCTGTTTCTAACCATCTTAACTTCCAGATCTCATTTTGAGCTTTTGGTTCCAAGAAGCCCAAAACCTAACGGCAGGATTTTTGCCTGATTAATCTTGATTTCAAGAAAAAACAATGTGTGCATCATTTCCATACAAAACCTAACCAGCTTTATGTAAACCTTCCAAAACACATTAGGAGCAGGGATCTTTGCTGACAGAAATATTAGATTGGAAGGACAACTCTTTGGTAGTGAGGTACTTACCTGCCAGGGGTTAACAACTGTTAAGTGTCCTTACCTTACAGACTTACTCTATGGTTGAGATGGGATGACAAGAAGAAGCCAGATTATTCTATGAACTGTTCATGCCTTCAACAAGGAAAAGATCCTGTGGCCTGTTGGAATTCTTTAAAATCAGTAAGATGTTCTACTCAAGAATACAGGCTGAGATTTTCCAAGACAGAAGCCAGAGTGGCAACATGCCTTTCACATGTATCAACACAAGGAAATGATCCAATTGTAGCAAAACTAATCCAACAGACCTTTGGAATTTTAGGTGGACGTCAGGAAGATGCTGTCCTTTCCTCCAGCTGCTTTGTCCAAGCTCATGAGGACAGCAAGGGGCCAACAAAGTCATCAGCCCAATGACAAGTGTTAAGGAAACCTGGAGCTATTGCTGTGGTCACATCAAGTCTCTGTTAATGTCTGTGTGTCTTGTGGTAAATATTCAGTTTCACAGCATCTCTTTGCTGTCTCTCTAAGCGTGTAGATTCATCATCTTCTCTCATCATTTTGTGTCCATGGCTTGTTAAAATAGGGGTAGAACTATTGGTATATTGGGGGTTAAAACTGTGTTTTACACTGTTAGATATGTCACCAGTGAAAGAAACACAGATTAAAAGAATGCTACCATTTTCACTTGCCTTTTCTGTCATGTTGCATGTTAATTTCTGTTGTACAGAGCACACAGTTTCCCTTGGAATGAAAGGCACTTACATGGTTACATCAATTGTCTCATGTTAAGGATGCAGTGAGCAAGAAGCTGCCCATCCTTCTAATTCACGAGGTGTTCCTTACCAGTCAGGCTGGCGAGGCAATGTAAAGAAACCCGCTCCATCCCTGTTCTCTGGCAAAACAGAAAATTCAAAGCTACCAGTCTGAAAGCTCTCAGCACGTACAGTGGGCATAAAGACAGGGGAGAAGGCTGTGATCCTTTGAAAGCCAACAGGATCAGAGCATTATCTGCCCAAATTAGTCAAACAGGTATTTCTAAAGCTTCTAGTACTATGGTGTTACTTGCTTCCTTCAGCATCAGATACAGAAGTTCCTGAGCTTCAGTCATATTCAGTCAGACTGAAGCCAACACTTGGCAGGTCCATTCTTATCAGAAGATGCCTCCCAGCACCTTGTTGTGTGCAGGGAGGAGGCTCAGGTCCTCACTCCTGTTCTGGTGGCTCAGGGTTTCAAGCAGATTTAGCATTTTTACTCCTTTTTTTTTTTTTTTTTTTTTTTCCCCCCCTTCA
>NDXB01016554.1:1598-27533 GCA_002631895.1 Agapornis roseicollis
AAAAAAAAAAAAAAAAAAAAAAAAAAAAAAAAAAAAAAAAAAAAAAAAAAAAAAAAAAAAAAAGGAAAAAAAAAGAAACAAAAACCAACAAAAAAAAAACCCCAAAAAAAGGAAAAATCACAGTTCCACAAAACTGTTTTGACTTTACAGCATCGGTACCTTTGCAGAATTATTTACACAAATTTAAAGAACATTCATCCACTGCGTAGAATATATCACAAGTACTTACAATTGACAGGAAAGTCTAGAAAACTTTAGAACCTACCTATAATGCTTCTAGGACACCACAGAATGTTTTCTCCAGTGGCTGCAGTGGCATGAAAGGTGTTCTATTCACAACTATGTACAAGATCTATTCAGACTGGTAAATTTTTATGATAATAAATAAGTGAAAATATATTGGCTCAAGTAAGAAAACCAAGCTACTGATCTCTAAACAAAACACGCAATCCATAGCTAGATACTGGTGGCACCCTCCGAGACCAGGGGGTTACAGGTGTGCTGAAACTTTTCCTTTTTTATTCAAACCAGCTTAAACGGTTTCGTAAATATAAAAATGTGCTCCTTTTTGGATATAGATAAAAATATTTAATGCTTCTATTTCATCTGCTCATGTAGGTTTTACAATATTCCATGTTTATTCCAATGTGGATGGTACTGAATTCTGATCACACCAGTTTCCTTCAGGATTCAGCAGATTGGAGAGACATCCTGCAGACAGCTGGCTGAAAATCCCATGGCAGTTTCTTATTTTCCTCCTTTTTCTAACCAGAACAAAGGGATTCGTTGAGTGATCAGAATACAAAGCTTCCTCTCAGCATCACGGGAGGAGATAAAATAATTCAATCTATGGTCTCTGTTCCATTAAGACTTGGTGCTTTCTTCAGTAACAGTATTTGAAATGTGTTTGACTATCTCTGTCCCGATGTAGGAGAGGGACTTTTCTCACTGCAGCATCTCAGAGTCTTTTTCATGTTCTTTACTCTGGACAGTAAAATTAAGTTCATAAAGGCATTTGGCAAGTGTGGAGGAAGCTTCCATATTACTAATGGCTAGCACTGATAGATGATTTTCATGTCTTTTTAGCAATCTGGAAAAGAATAACCAAAGCATCATCAGTATGAAGGTTTACTGCAGTATTTCTTCCTGTTGCATACACATTTTCAGCATTGAAATCATTTTCAGAGGCTGCTTGCTGAAAAGGAAATGCTGTAGTAACATTGTAAAGCATGCACCCACTTAATGTAATTACTTTTCAGCAGCTGTTACAGACTGTAAGAGTTCCAAGTCCTCCAATATTATAAATGGGGGAGAAAGGGAGAAGAAACGAGAGCCTTGCACAGATGAAGTAAACCCACAGACGAAAGATTCCCCCAATCTGTTATGACCAGCTCCAAGGGAATTAACACAGTCACTGCCACCAGTGTAGCTGGCAGAGCAGGGAGTTCACAATGCTGATCACACAAGACATCAGCTCAATGCTGAAGAGGTTTGGCACTGTTTGCTACACTGCTAGCAGTTCCTGAGCTCGCCAGCTTAAAGATAACTGAAATGTGGATGTAGCAAATTATACAATGGCTCAAACAAATGCTGGTCCAGTAACTAAGAAAACTTCTGCCCACAACTACCAACTCTGTTGCTCTGGTAAGGATTCCCAGTTCCCCAAACAGACTGTCATAATGCTAGGCCCTGCCTCAGGGCTGGGCATCACCCCCATGACCACTGACAGCAAGTGGCACAACTTATTAAGGAAGTCAGCCAGCTCTCAGGACAAAGTACAACGTACATGCTTTAAAATAATCTTCAGTCCTGTTCTTCAATTTAATAAAAGAAGCGAATGAGGCAAAGGCTTCCAGAGAGGACTGAGCCTTCTTTGGTGCAGTATCAACTTGTTCACATCTTGTGGGAGAAACTGAGTGCTTAAAAGATTATATTCAAGGCCATCACGGCTCATGAATAACACCAACACTTGTATAGAAG
Source organism: Agapornis roseicollis (assembly GCA_002631895.1). Lineage (NCBI taxonomy): Eukaryota > Metazoa > Chordata > Aves > Psittaciformes > Psittacidae > Agapornis > Agapornis roseicollis. The sequence continues at coordinate 3,579 of NDXB01016554.1, forward strand.
AAGGGTACACTGTAGCACAGAAAATCCCACACCACCTTATCAGTATGTGGAAAAATCTGTGGCAAGTATACAATACATATTTACATGGATCTAGCACAGAAAAATACTTGAGGATGCTAGCAGTGGTAAAATTAACAGCAAAACCTGTTCCACATTTGACTTAATGGAACTTTTTATGAGTTTGTAACACTGAAAGAGACAAGAATATGCAGAATTAATCGTTAGAAAGTGCCTCAAAAATACTTCAGGAATAAAGACCTAAACTTTCAAAGATTTCTTAAATCTGAAAATAGTGAAATTGCAGACTAATTCAGGTTATAAGGAACCTACAGAAGTTGTGTGGACCAACTCCCACTCAAAGCAGGGTCAGTTCCTCACCTAGATCACACTGCCCAAAATTATATCCAGTTGAGTTTTGAATATCTAAGAGGATAGATTGCACAGCCTCTCTGGGGAGCTTGCTCCCATGTTCAATCACCTCTTGTGATTAGTTTTTTACTCAGGATATCCAATTCGCACTTTCCTTGCTGCAACCTCTGCTCATTTCCCAGCTTCCTTTCACCATGCTCAGAGTTTCTCTCTGTCTTCACTACAACCCCCAGTCAGGTAGCAGAGGAGAGCAGTATGGTTTCTACAATCAGTGTCAGAACTCTTTTGTTTGGAACTACAACTAGGAAATTCCTCCCTCTAGACAGGTTTTGAAGGACAGACTAATTAACAGATTCTTATTAGTAATCATTATTTCTGCTATTCTGAAGCTGAAACAAAGCAAAACAAAACCAAAAAACCACTCAGCTTGTAAGCTCTTGGAAAACAGAAGCAGCATGCACAGTGATTACTGGCACAGTGAGTAACTACTACTCCTTTTACATCATAAAGAACATTTCCTACTTAGCACCACATGTCAGTACTGGTCTATTTACTTACTGAAGGATCTTCTACAAGGGACAGGAAAGCTGAGAGAGTCTCATTTATTAGAGTTAACCCAAGTATGGACAGGAAAGCAACAGAGAGGCAGGAAGAATGGAATGCAACTGTGTGTGACTCCACAACTTATTAATGTGTTTGTGAGAGCTCATGCTCCCCTTTCTCAAGTTGAGATAAATGGGAAGTTGATTTCAGAAGAATTAATTTTCAGAGTCTTACACTACCGCCTTCAGGAAGAAAAAGAACAGATCTGCAGCAAAGGTTTCTCCCATCTGTCTCCAAAAATTTAACCTGTCGAATTTACCAGACACATTCCAAAAGTCTGGATCACAAATACTGTCTTAGTAAGGTAACGCTGAGAACTTGTGCGGGGAACTAAACAGTGCAGAATTGACAGAGAAACTGTACTGTCAATATATATATTGGTGTTCCTAAAGGCCAACTAACACCTGCCTATTGTCTGGTATTTAACAGAGACAACATTGCCCACTGGTATTAGAATGCTTACCTGCGACCACATTCTGAATATTTACCAATATTTTTTAATATTAAGGCAGCTGTTAATCGGATGTGTTTAGTTATTGGTCCCTCTTTCTCATCCTGCAAAAGTAAAGAGAAGAAAAGAAGTCAAACTCCTGTAGTAGCAGGCAACAGTTAATACCCAATACTTAAGTCAAACAATACTAACTGTGAAATCTCTGAAGACAAGGTTTCTTGATCCCCTCCTTAATGCCATTAGGGCAGCACTCGGATGATTCACAATGGCCTTCTGTGCTCTGGGAGTAGAGGCAGTGCCCCCTGCAGCAGGCTGCCTATGTTAGTAAAGAAAGAAATCATAAAAATAAGCTTTGCACCACTTCTGAGGAGATTAACAACTGAAATTCTATTTTACAATTCTGCAACCCATCTGAACAGAGACACAAAGATCCACGAATACTGGGTGATGATACGTGATTTGCCTTTTGTTTCCCCAGAGACAAATCTTACCACAAAGCATTCAGAAGAGTCATGGGCTTTACTTTATGTGAAGATACACTTTTCTTGAAGTACTGCTCATCACCCATGAAATTTGTGATGTAGAAGTAATACAGTGTACTAATGACACAGCTACTTCCGGAAGGGTACCAATTTAAAGGAATGTTTTATCAGACAGGCTTTAATAGGAACTGGGATAGCAGCTATGCAAATGTCATCTGAGATTTGGCCAGAGAATGTCCTTAAAATATGGCTATTCAAAACTTGACACAGGTCATTGGGACCATTAGACACCAAGACAATATAACCGTGGTTAGTGAGAAGTGATATAAGAATATGATTTAAGTTATGATCTAAGACATAAACCATCTAATTGTTAAAACAGAGCAAACATTTGTAAAACCAATTGCCTGTTACTGTGGCTTTCACATTGAGGTTAATAAATTAAGCAGGATATTCTATAAAGCCGGCACAAATAAATATAGCAGAAGCAAATTCTCCATTTTCAATATTAACACTGAAGTCAAAGCTTTATTTAACCTAAGGCTTTTCAATTACTCATACAATTTCAATTTAGAACACATAAATATTCAACTTCATTTAAGTAAGACCCATAATGACATCCCAAAGGGAAGTTTTGCAGTATCAATGGTGAAAAAACATCACCACGCTTCAACATGCTGAACAATATTATTATGAAACCTTTTAATATCTTAGTAGAACCTGATTAAGTGCAAGCAGTGCTCATCTGCAAGGGTATGAATCATATGTGCATGTTTAATTTCTAAAATTAAAGTTAGCCTGTAAGAGTATCATGTAGGCATCTTTCACTGTAAGTGAATGTTCTAAAAATAAGTCTTGAATTCTTTATTCAGAGAGACTTTCTTCAGAAATTGAAATTCTAACAAGGAAACCTAACTAAAAGTCAGAAAACTGGTCCCTATGCGCACCTTTAAACCACAAACCAGGAAACTAAGAAGCATTAACAGGCAGACTTCTCTTTAAAAATGTTGCTCACACTGTCATCCTTCTCTGAATGGAAGCAAGAGTTTGAAAACCTTTATGAAGGAAATTGAGAAGGGCAGAGGCTGAATTATGAAACTGGTGGGCAATGACACATGTTTATAGAAGACTGAATACAACAGTAAAGGAATTATCATCTTCACTTTTAATTTCTGGAACAGTTTTGTTTTCCTTGTATTGAGAAGAACAAGGATTCATCAAGGGACGCTGTTCCCAATGCATCTCTTCAAGGAGTAGGACAAGGGGTAATGGGTTCAAACTTAAACAGGGCAAGTTTAGACCAGATATAGGGAAGAAATTCTTTCCTGTGGTGAGGCACTGGAATGGGTTGCCCAAGGAAGTTGTGAGTGCTCCATCCCTGGCAGTGCTCAAGGCCTGGTTGGACAGAGCCTTGGGTGGCATGGTTTAGTGAGAGGTGTCCCTGCTTATGGCATGGGGGTTGGAACTGGATGATCTTAAGGTCCTTTCCAGCCCGAACTATTCTATGATTATAATTCTAGAAATATTGAAAAAGGGACAGCTGCAATCAATTAGGAATGTATTCCTAATACATTAAGAAGATAGCAAAAAACTGTCTTCTCTTTTTGATTTTGGGAAAAAAAGAAGTTGATAAAAAAGCTCCTGATTCATCCAGCAGACTGACTTGTGTCTGTGAGCAAGTATCTCTCAAGAAACATCTAGCTTCTTGAATTCATTTTAATAATATTCTCCTTAACCTCAAACCATACCATTCATCTTGTGATTTAAAGTTATATCTCCTCCCACTCCCAGGGTGCATGAAAAATATTTCTGGTAGCTCATGCTACAGCCTTTGCTTCAGGGGTAACAAGGAAAAAAATACTAACATGAATCCAAAAAGATTCAAATGCACAAAGCTACAGTCAACATAAACTGTTAGCGCTACCTAACCTCCCAGAATGCAATATTCAGCTACCTCTGAAAACCAGAAGAGTTAATACAATACAACTGTAAAAGCAAAGAGATACAGAACTAAGGTCTACAACCAACTCTGTAATATATCTTAACTTCTGGCTTAGTTCTAGCAAAAGCCATTACAGATTATTTCAAATACATATAGTGTCATGATAGACAGAAACTATGATTAGAAGAATGGGCCCTTACACCGTGTTCCACAGATTTTACTTCCAACACTCTAGTTTTACTGAACAGTGATGGATTAAGTGAAGAAAGTTGGCCTAATTAATGCCCAGAAGTCAGTGACTTACATATGCTTCACCTCAGCACCAGGTTTTTAAGTTGTTTCAGCTACATGGAAGAATTCAGTCACACAGATTACCAGTGTATGCTGATACACCTGACAAGTTTCTAGGACTCAACAAAAAGTAAATTAAGCCAAAACCTTGCCAGTCAGCTTTCTGACATGACCATGTAAGCCAACTTAAGGTGATCTGTTGGAGCAAGCTTAAGGTTCCATTTGACAAGGCACTGATTCCAGAAAGCAAATTATCAAGCCTTGTCTTCCTCATGTAGCTGCATGCTCTTATCAGTTGTGTGAACATAACGCTGTAGCAGCTCTGTAAGATTATGTGGGTTACACTTTAGATTTAGTCAAAATATTCCTGTTTATTCATTTCTTCTTTGATAAAAAGAGGACTAATGAAGACATGCGGGAAGAGAGTAGAAGTAACGGACAGCAAATCTCCATGATTTCATGTAAAATGAGTGTATTAACTGAGTGCTAACAAAGAAAGGTCTCATGCCTTTCTTCAGTTCCAGCCCACCTCCTGTACTGGTGTTCCATTGACTGTAAGCCAGCTGTATCCTATCATCTGAAAAATCCTCATTTAAAATTAATTAGGTTTTTCTAAAACTAGGATTAATAACCATGCAATCAGACAAAAAACTAAAGCTAGTTCTCTCACTGCAAGCAGTGCACAGCCATAAGAAGGAACAAGGGATGGCAGGGAGACTCAAACCATCCTACAGCAGTGAATGCTCTTACTTCAACTTACATTCTGAAATCACATTCTCAGTATCTTGCAGTCTCAATAGTTCAGCAGGAGCTGGTTATGAACATGAATTCCTACTTCCCAAATCCCACTTAACTAGTGCATACTGCCTCAGAAGAGGGGACGTATGAATGTCTTTTTCTAATATGAGTACCTGCATCGATTTTAAAGAAGCCTGTGCGGACACGTAGCTACTGAATGCGTTACCTGTATGATGGAATGGTTTTGGTAAGGCAGAGTTAAGATCACACCATGCTAGTAGATGGTATTAGCCCTACACTTCCCATTTACCAAGTATTTAAGACTCCAGTAACATAATTCTTCATTTTGTGATTTTCAGAGGTCTGAATGTTGTTCAGTGTAATGAAACAAGGCACCATAAAGCAATCATAAGTCTGTGTTAAGAAATTCGTTTATATTATAAAATGTAAAAGGACTCCCAAACTAAATTTATCAACTTTCATACTCAACTTCCTCTGCTGCCTCCAGCAGCTTGGTAGCAATTTAAGAAGCCACAGAAGTCTGTAAAAATCTGCCTGGGACCCTGTAATTACATCTTTAGCTTGCTACATGAAGATTCCAGTTGGTTACTAACAACAACCTACTCTTAATACACTTGCACAATTACATGAACTCTGAATAACTCCAGTATTAACATAACCATCCCCAAAACCCCAAAGCAATAGGGTTGTGCTCTCCAATATTAATTCCAGATGCTTGAAGTAATTTTGGGAAAGAGGAGAGCCAAAACTGACTGCAGGTAGCAGCACAAAATTAGAGGACTCAAAGGACTTGGTATTTATCTTGCTTGCTTGTTTAAATGAAAGTATATTACAAGAGTCCCTGGACCAAATTAGCCCAAATTTAGACCACAAAACTGGAAGGAGTACAGCAAGTTACAAGACAATCCATCTCAGCTGATGAAGCTGATGAACCGTACACAACAAGTAACTTTCCACTTGGATTACATGCATTTTCCCATTGTAATAAAAGTTATAAACAGCTCTACAGTTGGGAAAAAATCAAAGTAAAATGTTGAGAACAATATTCAAAGAGTACTGATCTTAAGAAATTACCCCTTTTTTTATGATAACTGCAACCACACCTCCCATACCACAATCTTTTCTCTTCTTTGCCCATTTTGTCTTACTGTAACACACCTCAAATTTGATTACTGCTATATACTCTACATTAACAAGATTTTCACCTGATAAGTCAAGTTATAAATACATAAATTCTTCTGATAATTTCTAGTTCTCTTATTCTCTCTATTGCTAACGAGGCTCAGGTCTCTTACTTATTAGGTGGCTTCTGATTTCCTGCTTGTCCATGTTCATCTTGCTTTAATCCTGCAAGCAAAGCATCTCTGGAACAGTGCTTATCCTGCTTAAAGAAAAGAGAAAAGACAGTGAGAAAGGTGAGTGGAAATTTACCATGAAATTCCTACTGTTTTCTAAAGTAATATGTAAAAGAAAATCTGCACCTGTAAATGGGTAATGAAGGAAAACCTCTGCCGCTGGAAAGGTTCACATCCCTCCCATAAGCACTGCCCTGGGTAGACATCTTTTCCTCCATGTTCAGTTGCTGCATGATAGAAAACCTGTGATGGTGTCTGAAACCACCTACAAAAAAGGGGGGGTGGGGTGTGGGGGAGTGTGAGATGAATTTAAGGTTTTTTTTTACAGTTAAAGTGCAAATATCACAAACAAACCTATACTGGCTAATGGCTTTTATTTTCAGAACTGAGATATGCATTGATAAACTGAAAGTCATAAAATTTTAGAAGGAAAACCATGTACACATATTACCAGTGAGCTACCAATAAATAGCAATACCATTTTGCTGAGTTTGGTTTAACTACCACGGTTGTTTTTCTATTTATACTTTACCAAAGGAATAATGCACATTAATTCCAACCAACCCGTTCTTTGCCATGGGGAATGATGGAGAAAAGATGAAGCTGTCCTAAGCCTGGCCCTGTAACAGAACAGTGTATTTCACGTATTCTATTTGGTGAAAGCACAGGCATAAAACACCTTGCAGTGAGTTCATCCTGATAAGGATTTTCTTCCATTTCAAAGTGGCAGAAGAGTTACAACACACCGTGAACACTACCCCAAAATAGTGGTGAATCAACAGTTCTTAGACCTGTGTTTTCAAATTGTCAAGTAGACAAAAGAATCATTATTGTAATGTGTATCACATGGTAACAGAGAATCACTGTATTTCAAAAAAATAGTAAATGAAAATAAGAAGTGACTCAAAAGTGGATTGGGTTTTTTTTAGCCTAGATAATATTTTAAGGTGTTAAGTGTTACAAATTCCATCTTTTACTTGAACAGAGAAAAAATGGTCAAACAAAGGACTTAGCTGCTTACAGCTCATTTCAATACAACTAACCCAGCTCATCAACACCCACTTAAGGCTTGGACAGAAAAGGTCTAGAAACCCAGCTGCTGCCATTTGGGAAGTCACTATCACCAGCTGTCTTCACATACTTGCTGGACAGATGCCACTAGCACAGCAGTCTTACTGAAAACACATGCACCCACCTCAGCCACTTGGGTTTACATGCCAGTATTCTAGTTTCAGTTAACAAGAAAAGTATTTACATTAAGATGTTTGACTGAACTCACTAGCCTGACCAGTGCCAAGAGGGAAACGACCTCCAATCAGACAGTTACAACAAGCAGCCAAGGATGGAGTAACATTTTTAACTCACAGGAGTCGCTTATGGACAAGATCAAGTCATAACTCAGCATATGAATAGCAGATCAGTAGGTGCTTTGATTAAGCCACCTCTTTCCACATCCTATTGCTCATTTCAACAGCGTCCATTATGCAAACACACTTGAAACTGATACGTAGGCCTGAGTGTAGATACTGTTATCTGAACCCCATAAAGGTGTCAAAGAGCTATTATCACTCAGAGACAAGATAAACCGAATCCTACTGCTATAACCACCTGCAACACAGCAACTACCTCCGGCAATACAGAAACTACCCTCTGCATAGGCAATAAATATTACTCTCTAAAAAAGCATTCATCTTTTCCATGCCAGTCAGCTCTTGCTGAGAAGGGAAGCTGAGAAGGAGAAATACCCACCTCTTGCTGTTGGTCCAGACAGCCCATAGCAGAAAATGAAAATAAAATGTTTTACTTCTACATTGATTCAACAGCAAAAGTTGACATTTCAGAGGATAGCAACATGTCTTCCCACAGTTAAGGGGAAGTCAATATGTAAACTTAAGCCTGGTACGAATATGAATAAATCCTGGCATGGATGAAGCAAATTTCATGGCATAAGTGAAACCCAAAATGTTGTGTAAACATTTTATTCAACATGGCAAGGCTTTAAGAAAAAATAAAGCTATTTAAGCTGTGTCGGTTCACTCACTGTATAATTCATTCAGTGTTACACTTCAGTCACTGATCTAAGAAGACTCAAGTTTACTACCACTTTGAAAGAAAAAAAAAATGAAAAAGAAAAAAGTTTTCCTTAAAGAAATACCTGAACATAGTAAGAAAATAAAAAGTGCTGAGAATACATGAGAATGTGGTCAGTTGACTCATTTCCCACTTAATTTCTTCACCATTCTGTTCAGTTGCTGAACAGAACATTAAAACCAGTAGCTGACTTGACAGGCAATGGAGATTCAATAGCACTTCCAATATACTTTTTAAATACAAAGCAACTCAAGAGCAGACATCTGCTGCCTACCTGTGAAACCAAACAGCAGCTTTTAATTTAAGCTGAATACAATTAGCAGTTCTTGCAGACACAGGAACTTCAAAGGAAAACACCTACTTTCTGTTACATCCTCAATGCAAAGCAGTGTGCTAACACCTCTGAAGAGTCTTACCTGAATATATCTGCAAGCAGCCAATCATTACAACTGTTGTGGTTTAAGTCCAGCTGGTAACTCAGAACCTGGCAGCTGCTTGCTCACTCCCCCCCTTATTTCTCCCCCAGCTCCCAGAGGGATGAGGAGGAGAATCAAAAGAACGTTAACACCCATGGGTTGAGATAAGAACAGCCCAGTAACTAAGGTATAACACAAACCACTGCTGCTAACACCAATAATAACAGTGATAAGGGAAATAACAAGGGAAGAGAATACAACCACTCACCACCCACGGACCGACAGCCAACCTGACCTGAGCAGTGATCTAGCCCTTCTGGATAACTCCCCCCAGTTTATATACTGAGCATGACGTGCTGTGGTATGGAATACCTCTCTGGTTAGTTTGGGTCAGGTGTCCTGTCTCTGCTTCCTCCCAGCTTCCCCTCCTCCCTGGCAGAGCATGAGGCTCACAAAGTCCTTGGTCAGAGTAAACATTACTGAGCGGTAACTAAAAATATCGGTGTTATCAGCGCTGTTCCCAGGCTGAAAGTCAAAACCACAGCACTGCACCAGCTACTAAGAAGAAGAAAAACGACTGCTACTGCTGAATCCAGGACAACAACTATTTGCATAACTGGGCCCGATCTAGTTGTGGTCTTCAGACACTACTAAATCTGTAGTATGATTTCAAAATCTTGGTATGGTATAATGTTTTCTAATTCAGTTGTAAGAAACCAAACAGCAGAACGCACACCCATGCCATTGGAATATTGCTGACTGCAGCAGTCAAGTTAGTGGGTAGGAAAAAAAAACATTTATTCATATTTATTTTTATGCTCAATAAAATGTTTTTGAAGGCCTTCACTGCCTCCTATAATATATCTTGGAAGGGAAAATCAATGCTAATGTATTGTGAGAATTCAACTAAAGAACATGCTCAGAGAAACAGGTGCAAATACTATTATATCAAATTTGTCTCCTGTCATATCTTTCCAGTTAATTGTGAACACCATGAAAGATACACTGTTCTATCATCCTACTACAATGAACCTGCCTGCTTAATACCTAGGGAAAAATTTGCTATGCAATCATGAATGAAACCAGGTAGTGGATATGTTCACATAGACTAATGGCCCATCCCAAAAAACCTTCTTGTTTCCTGCTTAAACAACTCAATGAAAACAGCCAAGACTGAGATCTATAAATAAAACAGTTATAGTAAGAGGCTGCAATTCCAGATTTTTCTTTATGTCTGTTAGAAGCAGGAAGCCTACAGGAGATTTGACATTTCTGGTTTTTTAATCAGGCTGCTCAAGGAATATGAACAGAGAACATACACTTGAGGAAGATGCTAACTTCACATTTTGGTGTTCTCTTCACCTCAGAGAACGCTGAGTGTAATGTTTATCTAAACCATTTTAAGGCTGGGACTGAAATAAACACTTTAGAAGTGAGAAACAGTGTAAGAAGAACAGTGTGTCACATGGAGTAAATTTTATCAATGCAAAAATCTCCGAAGCCTTTTGAAAATAATGAAACTTAAGCATGAACAAAAACCAGTACAAGAAGTCAACCAGAGAAACTAAACCAAGAGAAATAACACCTTATCTTTGAAGCAAAAGGTAGAGATCAACTTGTAAAATAAGGGCCACATAACCCCATAGTCTCAGGAAAACTTACTGGAATAATATTTTAAGACAAATTTACAAAACCACTAATAATATAAGGTAATTATAACTGCATGGCTCCTCCTCATGCCTAAACTTTGCCTGGACATATTTACATTGTAGTTCACATGTGATATTGGCTTATTCCATGGTTATTCACATGAGCTTATTTACCTCAGCTCCACATAACTTCAGACACAGAAGAAATCTGGGAACTAAATTATACTTCAAAACTGTAGTTATAGAATCATAGAATAGTTAGGGTTGGAAAGGACCTTAAGATCATCGTGTTCCAACCCCTCCTCTTCAAGATGGTATAAATTGGCGAGGCTTCTGCTACAAACCTCCCCAGCTTTTTATTTCCACCTCAGTACAACCCACTGTTGTGCCAACACAGGTGTTCATGCACCTGTTATGTAACCACTAGAGTATGGCTCTACAGTTAAATTTATCAGCAGTAAAGGAATAAAGTCATAAGTAAATAAAGCTTTACATGTTTTTTTTTTACATCAAGAAGTGTCACCTACTAAAGAAACAGAAAACACTTTTAAGGTGAAAACTGAACACATTCAAAAACCTGTTATTTTAAAAATCAGTGTCAAAATATACAGATTGGTAATAAGGGTAGTATAATGCTTTTAATCAAAAGTCTGACAGCTTGCTCTTCTCTGTGAAAGATATCAATAACAAATCAAAAAAGTCTAATCACTGCTGTCTAGTCTTAAGGCTAAGCTCCTTTTAATTTCCTTTCATGACAATGGAGTCCTGTGGCACAAAAATGGTATCATAATTACTGAAATTAGTCATAATCTAAATAAGACTTCAACCAGGGCACAGAAGTGCAACACCCTGCCCTTGTGAAACTGGAAACACAAGAAAGATTAAAAGCTGAAAACAAGAAAATGTCACGACATGATTTGTAACGGGAGTACAGGAACTATTTTTATATTTGCAACACAGAGAACAAGCTTCAGAGCTAGACTTTAAAAAAAAAATTAACTACATGACTGTATTTTAGTTATTACTGAAGAATCAATCTCACAAGAAAGCCACATAATACTCCTTTTATGCTCTGAGGTATAACTGAGAGCAGTCACATGTCTTGCAATCCCCCATCTCAGCTTTGGCTTCCTTAACTTTTCACTTTCTTCTCCCCACTGGCAATGTATAACTTAAAGAAACAGAATGGACACAACTTGTAGAAACACCTTCTATATACACGCATCTGTTACATATTAGTAAAGGTAGTTAAATAAAGGAGCCATTTACTTTTTACAAGATTGCCACAGACACATGAAGTTCTGTCCAGGTTTTTTCATTTGCTCTGCATGCTGACTTGCTGCAGTGTATGAAGGCTGCTGCAAATTGATCTGCTGGCCCTGTACTTGCACTGTTGGTATCGACGTTGCAGGTGTGCTCTGTAGAAAAAGTCAAAACACAGTTTTAAACAGGGCTTATTTCAAGACTTGACATACAGTTTTACTGCTGTTCAAAGGTCTTTCATGTTACACTTTACTCCAGCTCAAATTTTCAGATTTTAACACTTTGAACTCTGAAAAAGCATTAATAGACAAAGTAACACAAGGGACATACAACTATTACACCACAGTATTTATGCAGAAGCTTCTATTATTCACATTCCTAACCCTCATGGCCAAATTCAAATACAGAATTATGACTGCAAAGGAATTGCTCAAGGGTACTACTGGAGCAAAGGACAGCATTATTTTGCAAAGGCTTTATTTGTTCTTTAGGGAAAGATAAAAAACTCCATGCAAACACAAGAGGCTGCAATATCAGCACACAGAGTAGTTCGCTTTCCTATATAAATGTAGGAGAAAATTCTGCTAAAAGAAGTAAGATGAGCACTGATACATCTAATAAACTGTTTCATGTTCTTTGATGAAATAGTTTTACATGCTGCACCTGTGGAATTCTGGAACTGCCGCGTTAGTACACATCAGCCTATGTTACAGAGTGAGTTAAGAAAAGGTAAACTGAACACTGCTGAAGAAACACTATCACTGACCAGCGGGCTCAAACCATGATATACCATTTTCTTTATAAAACTTAGAAAACTATGCAGTTCTTCAAGATCTTGTAAAACCAGCCACCACACTTATCTTTATACAGAACACTGCATGCCTAGAATGCCTGAACATGCCATGGAACTTGTATACAGTGAAATACAAACATTTCAGAAAGAATTTATAATACTGTGAGGGAGCAAGGGGAACAAGACACTTATTTTAACAATAAATAAAAAATTATCTTAAAAGTAACTTAAAAAGAGATTAAAACATAATCACAACTATGTTACTGCTTCTTCTCACTAACAGGTAACACTGGACTTCCCATTTCAGCATAGTATTTATGTCAGAATACTGTTTTTCTTCTTTCTTTTTTCCTGGAAGGCTCTGGCCTGCAAAAGGCTTATAAAGATGATACAATAAAAATAAATAAATAAATTATTAAGCTTTTGAATACTAGCTAGGAATGAAGAGTAACATCCTTTACTTCCTCACAGTTAGAAAAGGAATGCAACGCTCTTTAAAAACAGACCAAACAAAACTGCTTTCATGTCTGTGCTTAAGAGTATTCTGAAAGAACTGCTTTCAACTGTTGCAAACAGTACTCTGTTTACATCTTTACAGCTGTTACAGAATAGCTTTAACTGTTTCTTTACAGTTAAAAGTCTAATCACAACTTCTGGCATTTCATTAGCATATTGGTCTTCTTTCCTGCTGCTCTCTATTGGCACTGTGGACAAGTCACTCAAGGTAACACATTAGTAACTATCATGTATCATGCTACGCTAACAACATGACCAAAGGGACAGCAAAAAAGCCTCATCAAAACCAAAACATTTCACATATACATGCTTAAATCCTGATAAAAATGAGCCAAAACTCAGCAACTCCTGGACACAGCACAACTATCACAGATGTCTGTGATCTGTGTTAATAAAGGACTCCCAAGTCCATTAGTCATTGTTAATTATTTTGGACTCAGCAATGATCTTCATCTAAAGACCTCTAAGCTATTTTACAGACTGGGCAATGAATTTTCATAATATATCTTTTAACAAAAGGTAAACACAAGCAGAGCTTTTTAAGCTCAACGTCCCTTTCACACGGCATTTTCAAAGAGAAGCTGAAAGTAAAATAATCAAGTGTCAGCAGTACAGCTTGTTTCACAATATTCACTTGGCCTCCTGGTACCAATACCTTATTACAGCCTTTATGTGACTTTTTATCCCTATAGAACTTCTGTCTCATTTAATGTGTTGGAAAGAGAGTGATCTTACTGAACAAATTCAGTATTTCTTTTAATTCTCATCATTCAATGTGTGGTTCATGTATTATTTACTCCATTCTAAGGAAACCCTGCAATTAATCCAGAATTATGAATTTTTCCTCAAGGGTTTTTCTGGCAGGCTCTCCTAGTGGTATTTAAAGGGTTTAATACCATTGTTTATTTTAAACAAGGAACTCGGACATATACAACACAATGCTGCATGCTGGAAATAAAAAGAGCACAGAAAGGGAAACAAATTTTCAGGACAAAAAGTTAAATTCAGTTTCCCCTCCAATTTCTTTTTACATTTTTTTTTCAGTGATGAAGAATGCAGCTGATAAATTGAAATGTGTAAAGTAACTGCTGCTGTTCAGAACTTTCTTATTACTGCTGTACTGCAAAGTATTTTCGCTCAAACTTGCAGCGTGAGGCAGTTACACCTGCTGTGTATTTTCAAGTCAAATCTCTTGCTTGCCTATCTGCTGCGCTGACTGCATTTTATAATCAACAGATAAAGCAGTTACATTTGTTTTCCTAGGTTTTATTTTAGAAATGTAAGTTCTATGGTCAAGCATCTCAAAGCTTTCCTCTCTTCTTTCAAGAGATCAGAACTACTGGTAATTTGGTGGGGGTTTTTTCCCCACCTCTACCTTCATGTATCTATTTAGTAATGCATGATACATGGGAAATCACTAAAATTAGGTATAGTCTTGGCTTTTCAGAAGTCATACTCCTTTTTTCCAGAAATGTACCTATAAGTTCCTGCTATGTGCTCCCTAATTTACAGTACTGATATGCCAAGACTATGTAAAACTCACTTGTTTAGCATACACAATTATGACACACATTTAACCTTTCCTAATAAAGTCTTGCTGGGAGACATAATATGGGGAAAAAAACATAACATGGGGGGAAAAAACCCTCCCCATGGCATAAAGATTTCTTCCTCTAGCAAAAACATTTAGTGACAGCAGGTTCCTCAAGAAATCAAGCACCCTGTACTCTAGCACACTTGAAAGCACTTCATGGCATCTTTTTATAATCAGATTAGACCTCTCCATTATATGATTTGCAGCTGCCACAAGATCACAAGGCAGATCTCCCCAGGTCTTGAGACTGAAAAGTACCTTTAAGCAGCATCACCTATCTCAGTAGGGTTTGCACTGAACTCTTAAAACTATATAAATAAAAACCCTTAGTGACTGTGCAGTCTACTTACAGAACAGATACCACAGCCTACTTTTAATAAGCAGGAGATTCTGTATCTAGACTGGATGACTTCAGATTGAATACTGGGGAGGGGGGGGGAGGAGGAAGAGGAGAAAGTCCAGCATGCTCATGAAAACCAAGAGCAAAGCTAAGAGCTTTCTATCAACTAGAATGGACTGTTTACAAAAGATATTCATTTATTTTCATGCACAAGAGCTCCTCCATCTGGGCACACAAGCTCCCTTTGTAGCGAGAATAAGAAACCCTATGGCTTGGGGCCAGAAATGGTCTCTACCTCTATTTCTCAGAACAAATGGTGCCATTCCGCTTATGCATTAGTGGATAACTATTTTAGCATGATCTCTGCCCATTTTATTTTAATTAAAAGGCCTAGTGTGCCATCAGCAAGAGAACATACTGCATCCCTGTGTGATGAGGGTCCTGCTGACATGTGCAGTTTAAAGGCATTAGGCTGTATTTTTTCTCCTACGATTAGTATAGGCAGACTCAACAATAAACAGTTAATTATCAGTAAAAATATTTTTAAAGTATCATAGGATTTACAGTTTGGTATTACAAAATTTTATGTTTAGCTTCAGGATAGTGAATGGCCATAAAAAGGTAACCTATAAGCTGGAAAGCAGTATGTCAGGATTTGAGCATGATGAAGGGGTCACCTGGATGGGAAGGCACCAATATAGATGTTCTTTTCTTGTTAGATTACTGAAGTTTAAGTCTCCTTACAATGGCGTGTTTCACAAGTGAAGAGCAACAAAAGCACAAAGATTCTGTATTTCAGTACTTCTAGCTGAGAAACTCATTTGCTTTGTGGCTAGGGATGAATTACACCTCCTGGAGCTATACACCTGCTTTCTGGTGCACAGCAATTCTCAGCTTCTCAATCAACAGAAAGCAGGAGCAAATAGTTGAGGCAATGCTCACATAGTTTTTGCCATCTAAATTTCCACACAAGCATGTTTCAAGTGGGCAGCCTTAAAAGAAATGGGTGTGCACTGTTTAAGAGGGGATGACAAGGGTGAGTAGGGAACTGTTTACTTAAAAAGCCAGATCAGGCAATTTAGGTCAGATTTGCTCACTTCAAGGAGCTTGGCATGAAAACAGAACCTTCCTTCAAAACACACACCAACTGGGTCAAACCAACATGGTTATGTCCAACAGATGTTTTGGAGGCATCTGAAGAGGAGTAAGATAAAGTAGAAAAGGAAGCGTACAGGTAGGGAATTGCTCATTCCTCTCTTTTTCATCCACAGGTCCAGCACAATGCCTCAGGGAAACAATAATCTAGGAATAAGGAACACAAACATAAAAGAAAAAGAAGCCAAGATGTGCCCATTCTGTCTCCTCTCAGACTAACTTCCATGAGCTTACAAAACAGATGGAGACAGAAGAAAAACTGCAGCACTGTGCGTATCACACGTTCCTCTTCTGCCATAACCCATACATCCACAGCCCAAGTTTTTATACAAATGCAAAAAAAAAAATAAAATGAAAAATCTTTAAAGCCAGTATATATATAGCTATTTTTCAATGAGTTCTGCTGAGGTGTACAGTTAACATGGAATCATCGCAGGTTATACACAATACCTGTACTTGTCTAACTGGATTTCAATAGCACTACGTGCTGTTTCTGGGACAGCTCAAGTATATAACTTCTATTATTTTAGTAGGCTATTAAAATGAACATTCCACCACCCCCCCCAAGTCATATGGTACCAGCTCCTTTCAAACTACCATTCATATCATGAAGCAAACCTTAACTTTTACATTCCCTTAAGGAATATTTCAATCTTTCTTGCTTTCCTTAGTTTTCACATTGCTGTTCCCTTCCTCCCCTATTTGCCTGTCCTTCTTTATCTTCAGTTTAAGCGTCTTCCCTTTCTCCTCTCTACAGTTCATGACAGCTAATCATGCTGTAGCTGCATAACCCATACTCTCCTCTCTCTTCTGTCCTCTACATCTCCTTTTCCAGCCTTCCTGTTGGGTTTTATTACAAATTTTCTTCTTCTATCACTTTCTCACTTCTCTGAAATACAAGCTCTAGCTTAAAATAATTTTTAAGATGACAAGGAAAGAGTTGTACAATTCTGCCACAGCTAATACCCCTTATACCCTGCCCTTCGCCATTTGCCACCGGATTGTATTTATAATACATTTCTAACTGTTTGCAGAAAGAGCCACGTTCTCCCATTTCTTCTGCAAGACAGCCAGTACACATTAGGTACTACACAGAGGATAAGACAATGCAGATGCTCAAGCGAACAAGTGTTCCTGAGTCAGGGACAAGGAAGCTGCTTATCAAACAAGGAAGACTCAAAATGGGAGGGGGGAAATCAGACATTACTTAGGGCCTAACCACAAAAGAAGTTATCACTAAAATTCACACAGAGCTCATCTTAGTATTTCTGGATGTCTTACGGATACTCCTAAAAGCAGGCACAGTACTGGAAAGACTTAACATCTGCTTTTCCAGAAAAACAATGGCTACTGCAGCTGTTCTGCAGCTTAAGAGGTGGGGGAGAGGGGTAGGGAACTGTTTCAGTCCAACACATTAATTTTAAAGGAGTGGTAAAGATCTTAAGCCAAACCATGATGTTCACCGTATGTGAACAGAATACTATAAAGTGGGTTCTACTGTAAGTCAGTAATTAGCATTATCGTGATAGACATGATTCATGAATAGCTATTTGCAATGGTGAAGGCAATTAGCTAACAGATTAGATCATGCACCAAGATCAAAGCTAATTAACTCCTCTTCTTCCACATTCCTGTAATTCTGAAGTACAGAAGGGTATCCTGCAGACAGAAGAATAAGCCAACTTCCCTAGCAGCAGATACTAAACCAAGTCACTCTGACCTGCAAATCTGTATTGAATGGCAAACCCAGCTGGCAGCATTTGTTTGTAGAGGTAATGGAAAATGTAAGAACTATCAAAGATAGTGATATTAGTGATAGTGTAAAAAAAAGAAAAATAAAAAATGGTAATTATCAGCACAGAAAATATTATTTCCTTCCCTCTATTATGATACACATTACCTAATACAAGTGAAATAGTTAACTGTGTTACTCCCCTCTTCTTAAAAATCTGAAAGTCTGATAGGTCAGTAGCTGTTTGAGACAACTAAAAATTCTTGTCAGCCACATATCCAAGGAATAAATAACCACAGATAATATTTACTCCATTCCAGAGCCACAGCCATACGAGTTTCTATTTTAGCCAAATCCTTAGCAAAGCTGTAATAGAAATTCAAACTGTGTAACAGCTGAAGACCACTCACTGTAAAAAGCAAGGCACAGCTAACCTAGCCACGCTACAGAAAATCTAGTGAATTGTCCCTATGCTGCAACACACACTTTCATTTTGGTCAAATCATTTCTAGCAAGAACAAAGATGAATAATGTATCAGAAAAAATACAGATCTCTGATAAAACCGAGGGTGAAAATCTACAAGGAGCTCAAAGACATTTCAAGAACATGAAACTCTGTATGGTATGGCGTTTAAAAAAGTAAAGCATAAAAAGAAAGGAAACTTATTAACTGTTAGTCCTGGTTTCTGGCAGCTAAACGAAGGAAAGTCAAACCAGCTTTCAGCAGAAGCATGATGCAGAAAAAGAAGTTGCACAGCCATCACTTGAATTTTCAGTTCTAGCTTGGTTTAAGGTCTGTACCTGTTACCTCATCAAAACCAAACAAACCAGCCAACCCAACCAACCAGCCTAACAAGGAAGAAAAGAACTAAAAGACGTGTCTTATCTCAAGGTCAAAATGCACTAATGTACACTCAAAACTTCATTTCCTCTCTCTGATCTGTCAGAACTCTATGACTGCCAGACCTCCTATTCTATTCTTTTTGCTCCCATGCAGGTTAGGAATGTTTTTTGGAGAGGGATTTTCTGTTCATATACAAAACTGAGATCTAGAGACTGCAATAATCTCAAATATTATTACTTGTACTTATTAATACTCATAGAAATGATGGCCATAACCTCATTTCTAGTACAGTGTTAGGAACTAACCCACTTCAAAATGGTTAAAAAACGCTGATCAAGGAAAAAGAACAAAAGCCCTCTCCAAAGTTTGTCAAACAGAGAAAAAACCCCAGCAATACTTATTTTATTGGTCAATATTACAAATATTTTGTAATAAACAAATACAAATATTTCAACAAATTTACAAGACAACACTTGTCCTGACTGCAGTGGAAGCAAGCCTTTGAAGACCACTTTTAAATGCAAGAACTTCAACTCATTTCAGCAAGCCAAATGCAGCTGCAGTGTTTAACTTGCAGTAAAACATATTCACCCCTCCATAAGCAATAATGACCAAGAATAAAAGGCAGAACAATACTGACATTTCTACCAGACCATGCAACAAATCACTCTTGTTTCCAGAACAGTTAATCCTTTAAGGAAGAAACCAGCAAGCAGAAGTTCTTTCTTTACTGTGTATTATCAAGCTACAAACTATTTTAAATTCCACTGTTGTCACTGACATTGAGGAAGTATGCAAACTATTAGAACTTCAGCGCATGAAAGAACAGAAACCATCATTTTCTGAATATTATAAATGCTATGCAAGAAGAGAGAGAGTTCACCCGCGTTATTTCACAGCATTAGTCAGAATCACAGTTACAATTAATGTAAAAAGAACACTGCAACATACCTGTGTGACCATGCTTTGTATATACGTGGTTGGATGCTGCTGCTTTTGTTGAACAGCACTTTCTATTGCTACTTTCGCTACAGTGCTTGGATCCGCTCCAGCTGGCACAGCAACCATAGTTGCACTGCAACCAGCATTGTTGGGGTCACTGATTGTAACAATTCTAACTCCTACTTTATTTGGAATTCCTGGAACAGTTTCCCTGTCATTATCCTCTGCTGGCCTCTTTACAGTTTTGCATTCTGCTGTGCCATTAGTAGACCGAACTTCGGATGACAGGGTAGACTGGGACACTCTAGGTCCTGAGTGTGGAACTGCTATGATTTGATGCCCCTGTATAACAGAGGCTGTAGACTGTGGTGAGACAACTACACTTGGGCGTTGCTGAGGCACATCTGAATTCAAACTTGAAGCTAGAGGTCCATTAGGTAAATCAGTGTTGGTACCACTAAGTTGCTGGGTTAACAGTTTTGCAGCCTCCTGTGTACCGCTTACAACAGGTGAACTACTCAAAGTTAATACAGGCCCATTAGAAATTCTTTCCCCTTGATCACCTTTGGCAGTATCTTGCTGCGTGGCATCCAAATTCCCTTGTTGTTCCACTGAAGATATCTCACCATTTCCTACATGATTGGAAGTTTTGTGATTTGGAATGTTTTTGCTCAAATGAGAACCATCTCCTTTATCAAAATCACAGATTCCATTAACTAGGGGCTTCTTCAAATCACTTTTAATATCCTGTGTGTCCATTTGTTCAAAGTTCTGCTTTCCAGGAGCTCCATTCTCACCCATTTCTAATGATGGCCCATTACTGACTTGTGAGCACTGATTGGCCTCATTCTGAGTTTTCCCTGAGTTAGAAGGAGGTAGACTGGAGTCACTATACTTTCTCCCATTTAAAAGACTTCCCACCTGCATTTCATTTTCTTTTGCATCCCCATTGCTGGTGTTTGCAGCTCCTCTTCGGCAGGAAGGATTCTCCATAACTTCAATTTTACGTTCATGAATGTGTAAACCTGTTGCTTCCTTTGCTTCTTCCTCCTTTTGGCAAATTATTTTATCACCTTTGAATGGGGGAGCAGCAATACACTGTGATTGTCCAGCTGAAGGTGCTTGAGTAGCTGGAAGTGTTTGCACCTGTAGCCCAACTCCTGTCTGTGCTCCACTCACTGCAATTCCTGCTGGAGCAATAATTTGAGTTGCATTTCCCTGACTCACAGTTGCAGTAGCAAAACTTGTATTTGGCACAACTGTTATCGTAACCTGGTTGCCAGTAGTCCCTTGGAAAATAGTTGCTGGGCTGTTTGAGATCAACTGGCCTGGCAATATCTGTAAATTAGAAATGGGTACAGTTTGTACTGCCCCTTGGGGCTGGATTGCACCCGGGACCAGCTGAACATTTTGCTGTCCAACTAGCAGTTGCTGAGCTGAAGACTGTCCTTGCACTCCAAAACCTGGTGTCTGGTTATTGGCCATCTGATAAACCACCTGAGGGCTAGGAGCTCTTGCATTGTTAGGTGGAGGAATCTGTGGAGCTGGGAGTATAAGCTTCCCCCCTGGAGTGGAGGGGCCTCTTTTCGGAAGAAGCAGTTGTTTTATCAGACTAGACTCACCAGAGTTAGGCTGGCCAACTCCTGTATTAGCTTGTTGTGACTGAACTTGCATTTGCATCGGTTGTTGTACCTGTACCTGCTGCTGTGACGATGCTGGTGAATGTTGTTGCTGCTGCTGCTGCTGCCTCTTTACAGAAAGCATCTGGCTGACAGTAGGAGGGGGTCCTTGTGGTTGAGGAGTGGTAGATGAAGATGACATAACTGTAGGGACTTGATTATTTGTAACCGGACCTGGGGATGGTGAAGAAGATGGAGTAATGCTTGGTTGTCCAGTCAACTGGACAGTTTGACCAGTGGGAATAGAAGCTGGATTAGCAAGCACTATCTGATGAATGGCTGGTGCATACGCTTGACCTTGCTGAGCTGGCTGGCTTACGATCACTACGCTTTGCTGGGACGGTGGTGGAGGCTGCTGCTGTGGCTGCATGGGCTGCTGTACCACAGCAGGTGGGACTTGCTGAGACGGCAGAGGCTTTGGTGCAATGTTCTGAAACCCTACCCTAGATGTTGGAGGGTTTTGGACACCTGCAATTGTAACCACCTGCCCAGCTGCTACTTGGAAATTCTGAACTGTGGTGGCAGAAACAATGTTAGACGCAGAGGTTGTGACATACTGCTGTGGTGCTATGATGACTGTATCTTGTTGCTGGTTACCAGCAGAGGACTGCTGAGACGATGTTTGCCCAGGTTGTGATGATGTGCTGATTAGCTGTTGACCCTGTGAAACTGCTGAACTGCATGCTGGTATGTTTTGTACTCTGCCAAATATATGACCCTGAGGTACAGCTTGCTGAATTACCGTAACAGGAGTGCCTGAAGGTATCTGTCCTGGTACCACTGCATGCAGTGGAGACTGTTGTTGAATTACAGGTTGGTGGTGAAGCAATGTCTGAGAACTAACAACAGTTACAGACGGCTGTTGTCCTGTAGTGCTGTAATTTTGATTAGAAGCTTGTGGTGCTCCTCCTACAGCAATAGTAACAGGAACTGCAGACTGGGGAACAGAGCTTTGTATTACTGTGGCCTTCACTACTTCACAGGGTATTGGACCTTTATTCTGTATAACAGTCATTGGAGCATTCTGTTGCTGCTGTGTATGAATAGAAGTATTTTGTGGAATTCTAGAAACAGTCTGTGCCACAGTGTGAACACCTTGAATTGGAAAAGACATCTGTGTTGCTGTCAAAGTTGAAGACTGGTTAATAGGAGTCCTCTGATAAGGATTTCCTACGCTTGGTAGCCCATGCGGGATTCCTGTTGAAATAAAGTAGAAGTTCGGAAGCAAAAATTATTTCATAACACATTAACATAATAAGTCTTTAAAAACCCAAGGCTTTAATCTGTAAATCTGTATGAAGCAGTTTCTCTTCTCAGCCATACCGCCTCTGAATTAATGGAGCAGCAATGAGGGTTTGACTGCTGAGAAGTTTATGGCTTACATATCAAAGACTAAGATGGGATACATGTGAAATGTAAGCATATACTGTAACATAACTCCTAACATTGTTAAATAAAATCAATTAAAAGACATGGCCCTGACTTCCAACACTTCAAAGTATTTCCAAAAGCTTTTGTCTTTTATCGTTATTTCAGAATCAGTGCAAAATAGTTGATGATATTTCATTAATTTAAAAACCTGCTGGCGAAGGAGACACATCAGGAAGAGAATCAACCCGGACAACTGGGGTAGAGGAAGTTGGTTGCTGCTGATAGTACATCTGAATGGGAAGTGGTATAGCTCTTCTTTTCACTCCTACCACATGTATATGTGCTTGACCATTGTTACTTGGATCTTCTACTCTCTTCACTGTATGATTTGGAAAGACAGTTCTGTCGAACACAACACAAATATGTGTTAATAAACAAAGTAATACAACCCTCTTACAATGCTTTTGTTTTAAATAACTGCTCTTGTGTGCAGATTAACTGCCTACATCTTTGTAATATAGAAGGCTTTTCCAATTGGACCCAAGTATTCATCATTGAGGATCAGCAAGTCTACCAGCTGGTCGGCCAGGATATCACACAAACCAAGGGAAAATGACAATACCTCCAGAAACTACTTTGGAAAGAATTAAAAAGACTATGAGCAGAGAAGGCACTCTATCACTAAATAAAAGCAAACAAACTCTATAAACATTTGTTTCAATTAAAATTCTAAAACTGGGTATCTTTCAAACTGGACTGAGTAGACCTGTTCTTAAAGAAATCTAAAGCTACAGTTTAGTATCAAGCACATACAATTGCTTCTTTATTGCTGCATGGATTTTTGTCTTACCGCAGACATTTATAAAATCCAGTTGATGTTAGGATTCCACCTCGAGCTAATTTACTACAGGTAGAGAGGTATTCAGAGTACATTTCTGCTCGAGAGACTGAGCAATCAAGATTAACCTCAAAATGTGCATTCAACCTGAGGAGGAAAAAACAAACTATGAAGCAAAATACAGAGAGGATACTTTTCAAAGGGTTGTTAAAACACTTCTGTCTCTACCTCGGAGACTTCTGAGACCTTGCCACAACATGGAAAACTGCATTTTAGTATACTGTCTTGTCAAACGTTTGTTCCATACTTTCACCTTCACACTGCTTAGGATTCAACACATAAGACCTCTAACGTATGCAGTTAGTTTTACATGCAACATCTTATTTACATGTGCAAACAGTCTCTACACATGCCTTTTTTATTGTATATTCAGAAACACTCCCCCCCCCCCAAAAAAAAAAAAAAAAAAAAAAAAAAAAA